>VYZT01036717.1:0-29198 GCA_013400735.1 Pomatostomus ruficeps
TTTTCCAACCTAAATGATCCTGTAACTCTATTAACTACAGGATTTCTAACCCAACTGATTCAGAAATGAGGTGTTTTCTTAGCAAATTCAAAAAACAGAACTTTTCCCTCAAAACTCACAGCAGCTTCTTGCTCAAATAAAACACTTCCCCCTAAAAGGCAGAGGTTCTGCAGTGCTGAGCAATGCAGGTCTGTCAGGTTCACAGCTGCTCACCGATTTTGTGTGATCTGGCCGTGGGGCTTTAGGATCCCTTCCCACCCTAATTAGGGTGGGATTCTGTGATTTATCACTGCCGAGTGCAGCCAGCACAGTAAGTGGTGTGAGGCAGAGAACAGCACTCTGCTGCTAACACTGTCCCCCTGGGAACAGAATTTGGGGTGAATACTTACCCCTGCCCGATTTTTTCATATCTGGTGTATTTTTTCTTGGGATCTCCTATGCTGACAATAGTGCCTGAAATAAAAAAAACAATCAAAAAGTCAATCCAATCCTACTGTCCCCTCAGTAGCAGGCCTGGCCTAGATAAACCCACGAGTGGGTGAGCTCAGGTAGCAAAGCTGCTGCACCACCAGCCAAAGCTGCACAGGAACAGCAACAGGGCGAAAAATCCTCATCAAGGTGGTCCTGGAACAAGCAGCAGCAGCGACTATTTTGTGTGTCAAATTTAGAAAATAGAAGATTTCAAATCTACTACGGTTTGATTCAAGTTCTGCTGTGATACTGTGGTCTGCAGGTATGATACAAACCCAAATCTGGGCTCTGTTTGCCACCGGAAAGGGTCCCAAAAATTACAAAGCACCCGGGCTGATCCAGCCCTCTGAGCTGCTGCTGGACACAGAACCGCCGCACTCGCACGGGCCTGGCACAAATCAGGGCGAGGGCAGAGCTGTGACGCTCCTCCCTCAGCCCTGAAGCCTCGGTTTAGCTGAAATGAAGGCACCTACGGAGTTTTTCCATGATGTCTTCGTCGGACATCTTGGTCTTCTTTTTCTGCTTCTCGCCCGCTTTCGAGGCGCTGTCGGCGCAGCTGTCGCCGGCCGGGGCGGGGATGGGGTCGATGACGGAGCGGGTGTAGATCTGCAAGGGAGTCCGGACACCTGAGCACCCGCCCTGCCACCCCTGACCTTCAGTGAAGCCACCACAGCTCTGCACTGACCCCCAAGCACCATTTTATAACGGGTCTGAGGCAGCAATTTCACCTGAGACACGTTAAAATCCCATAAATCGAGATGTTGGCAACATTTCTGACCTCTGGAAGAGGCCCAGACACCTCCTGAACAGAGTGGATGCCAGGAGATTCCACAGTGGGTTCCTCAGTTTTTTATCTTTGTAACCCACACGAGTTAACAGAGCAGAAATCACTATTCAATAGTGAGAACAACTCCCACTAAAATCTAAAGGAAGATTCGTGATTGCCGTGAAAAAAAGGATGATTCTAAATTATTTCCCAATTGTCCCCCATTTAACTTTTTTTTTTTTTTTAAATTTCTTGGAGATTTATTTAATTTCTTCCTGAGCTGTTCACAGACACACACTGCTACTCCAGAAATACCCAGCTGTGGACCTCTCACCTTTTATCTGTCTAAATGCCAAGAGTGGGAAATTATAAAGCAATATCCCTAGACAAATAAACATAATTCACATTTGCACTCCTGGAAAAAGTGGGAAAAATGTGCAGCTCCCACAGCCAAAAGGAGGAGCTGGAACAAGTGGCATCCCTGGGACATCATTATCAAGGTGTGTAGACCTAAAATTCATAAAGAATTTCCCTGCTCCTGCAGTGCTGATGACTTTGTGAGTGAAATAACCTTTCAAATCTAAAATTTGCATTGGTTTGGGGGTTTAGGTTTAGCTGGAGAGGCTACTGCAATCCCATAAAATACAGGAAAGGAAATATATTACACCTCTATCACCGTGCTGTGCAGTCACACAAAGTGCCCACAGGTTTGATTTAGGAATAAAAATCCTCCTTCCCACGTGCTGGGTTGAAGGATAAACATAACTGGATGTCTTCAGCACAAGCTGACAAATAAATCAACAAATTTCAACGATCTGAAAGGTTTTTTCCAACCTAAATGATCCTATAAATCTATTTACTACAGGATTCCTAAGCCAACGGATATTCAGAAATGAATTTTCTTAGCAAATTCAAAAAACAGAACTTTTTCCCTCAAAACTCACAGCAGCTTCTTGCCCAAATAAAACACTTCCCTAAAAAGCAGAAGTGCTGAGCAAGGCAGGTCTGTCAGGTTCACAGCTGCTCACCGATTTTGTGTGATCTGGCCGAGGGGCAATCACAGGAGGAGGAGCTTCTTCGTCGTCCTCATCATCGTCCGCCACAGCTGTTGATGGTTCTGAACCTTTGGCATTGGTCTGCGTTTTTAGCAGAGTTTAAAAAAGACAGATGAACAGATTATCTCTCTGACTTCAAGTTTTTTTTCTCCACATTAAGATAAAAATTCTTACTGAGGTCAAAAGAAAATAAATAACTCAGGCTATCCTTGTTATTACATTTTATTATGAGATTTAAATACTGTTGCTCCAGTGAAATATGCCACTGACCACCCAAATTTATGTTTTCATTCCACCAAAAAAAAAAATCCTCGTTTTTATAATTTTAATCTTTCCAGATTCAGGATGTAACAAGTACAGAAGACCTGAACTTGCGTGCACCACGGAATATCCAAATAACAGTAAACCCACTCACCGTTGGCGTTCCTGAAGGGAAACCGTCTTTTTCTAAACAGGACAAAGAGCAGAATACAGAAAATCATCAGAAAAACAAATCATAAAAAGTGAACTTTGTAGAGTACGGGGTGAGAATATCCCAAAGCTTTATTACTAAGCTACTTTCAGGAAGAATTCGGGAGAAAAGCAGCTAAAACTGCACCTGTTTGTGGGACAGCCCTTTTCCCAGGCCCCCATTTGGGAGTCACCAATTATTCTGCGCTGATGTCACCAGCTGGTGACATCAAGTCCACAGACAGCTGTGAGGAGCAAGGTCTCCAGCACAAAACCAGTTCATCCCAGTCCCAGCTTGATCAACACAGCCCATTCAAGTTCATTTTGGCTGCTGCGCTGAATTATCCAGTTCCCTTTCTTCCCCTCTCCACTTAAAACAGGAAATTAACTGGACAACGCCAGTTTCCAGTCAGTTTTAAATCTATTTCTGTATGTTTTTGCCTCACTGAAATGCACCTTGATTGTAGCGCTTGAATCTGATTTATTATTCTGACAGAGAGGAAGATTCTGCTCCAAACACCCAATCCCAGTGTCTGGCACACTTGGCTCTCACCTGGAGCAGAAAAACTCAGATATTTCTGTTTCGCCGTGTCTTTGGAGTCGTAGAATTTCAGCACGTCTAGTACCGCCTGGGGGTTCTTCTTCTGTTCTAGCTTGGTGATATTTGAGGTCTGAAGCAACCGAGCCCATTGTTCTGGCATTCCCTGAAAAAAACGGGGGATTTTAAGCATCCTTTTTGTATTTTGAAGTGTTTTAAAAAGCAAAACTAATTTCTTATAAAAGCATAATATGCGTGGCCTTAAACAGACAAGCAAGTAGGACTGGGAACTAAAGGTAAAACCAAAGTTCACAGCGGTGACACAACTCCTCCAGGTGTACTGGGCCAGATGTGAGGAGTGGGAACACAAAATCACTCAGCAGATCCAGTGTTACCCACTAAAGACAGCAACTGGAGAGGGTTTGTCTGACACAAAGCATCAGATGTGCCCCTGGCACTGCAGGAGCACTAACAGTGCTGTACAAACACGCAGGAAAATTCCCTTTTTGGCAGAAACAAAGGGTAATTCGCACTTCAGCCTAAAGCTCTGCCCTGGCCTCACTGCAGCACTGACCCGTGGTGCTTCCTGAGCTGCCCCAGGGCAGGGATACTCACCGTGAACTCTCCAGTAACGGCATCGAAGCCAACGTGGATGGTGTGTTCAAAGTCTGACGGTGGGGAGATCTCTGGCCTTTCCTTTTCCTTCTTCTTGCTTCCTGAAAAAGACAAAGATCCCGATGTCAGGAAGAAATCCTTCTCTGTGAGGGTTTGAGGCCCTGGCACAGGGTGCCCAGAGAAGCTGTGGCTGCCCCTGGATCCCTGGCAGTGCCCAAGGCCAGGCTGGACGGGGTTTGGACAGCCTGGGACAGAGGGAGGTGTCCCTGCCATGGCAGGGGTGGCACTGAATGAATTTTAAGGTCCCTTCCAACCCCAACCATTCCAGGATTCTGTGATTCCAAGAACCAACACCTTCTCCCATTAAAACAACCCTATGGCAGCAAGAAAATAAGAGATTAAGAGCACCAGGGTGCTCTGCTGAGCACATGAAATCCAAACGTATTAAATGTTTACAATGCAAAAAAGGGCATTTTAATATAGATTAAGAACGGCAGAAAAGACAACTTCAGCTCAACCTCAAGTTCACCCTAAAGACACTGAAAACTCAGTTGCCTCACTGCTTCAATTCAAGGTAATTAATGCAAACTAGGACTTCCTGCGATGAAGATAAGAGTTTATAGCCTCAGAGCAATTACCTAATTTAAATTAAAAGGTGGGGGGAAAGCATAGTAAGTACCAGAAGGAAGAACAGATAATTAGAAGGACCACGTGCACAATCCAACCTAGATCCAACTGAATTTATAAGATGCTTTCTGACACCTGGGGCTTCGGATTTTTGTTTGTTTGTTTGGGGAGTTTTTAGGGGGCAGTTCAGGGGTTGGGTTTTTTTTTTTGTTTTTTTTTTTTGCTTTGTTTTTAAATGCACCTTAAAAGCCCTCGTGTCTAAGTAGAGAAAAAGCAGGTAAAGCAGCACCCTGTTCATTGTAAGCAAAGATGGTGGTGCTGAGAGGCAGGAATCCGGCTGAAATCCCCTCAGGCCGGCGGGAAGGGAAGGGAAGGACGGGGAGCGAGGACAATACTCCCGAACGAAAAGCCATGTGCGGCCGAACAATGCCGTGGAAAGACACGGCTGTTATAAACAGGATATCTTTAATATGGCTGCACGGGGCAGAGCCAAAAAGCAACCGGGCTGACAGACCTTCCACGAGCAGCGCTCAGCCACGGCGCAGGGGAAACTCGCTGCCCGGAAAAGCAAGGAAAGCGCCATTTCTGCACTATTTATTGTGGTTTTTTATGTGGAAGCAAAGGGGAATAGGGAGAGAAAGAGATGAAAAGTTGTTTTCCTCAGGAAGGCTCCTGTTTGGGAGCACCTGAGGTTCGGCGAGCAGGAGCTGGTGCTGCGTAAATAAACCCACTCCTTCCAAAAATAAACAGATCCCACGAGCAGGCCGGGCAAGGAGGCTGAACGGCGCTGCTCTGCCCACAGGAACAGCCGAGCAGCACTTCAAACAACCAGAGGCAAGCCCGGGGAGTCACGAGCTGGCAGGACATCCTCGAGCTCCCAGAACAAGGCCACGGCGAGGCCACGCTGCCGCCAGCCGGGAATCCCTCCGAGCAGGGCAGAGCTCCTCTCAAACTGCACACTGTGCTCCTTCTGCTGACACGGACGAGCCCCAAACAGCAAAGGCTGCGAGGAGAACGTGAAAAGAGACTTCAGAGTGGTGACAGCACCCCAAGAGAGACTCCAGCCCCTGAGGGTGCTGAAGGTGGCAGATCTGGGTGCTGTCAGCTCAGCGCAGTGCAAAGTGTCTGGAGGAAGTTCTGCCTTGGCCCCTCAATCCTGCAGAAATGCGCATTTTACCATTTCATTTTATGGTCATGGGACCCAGAATTTGGTATTTTACCATTTTATGGTCACGGGACCCAGAATTTGGCGTTTTACCATTTCATTATTGGTCATGGGACCCAGAATTTGGCGTTTTACCATTTCATTATTGGTCATGGGACCCAGAATTTGGCGTTTTACCATTTCATTATTGGTCATGGGACCCAGAATCTGGCACTTTACCATTTCATTATTGGCCATGGGACCCAGAATTTGGCGTTTTACCATTTCATTATTGGTCATGGGACCTGAAATTTTGCCCTCGGCCTTGCAGAGGCAGCAGCAGAGCCCTCTGTTCCCAGGAGGGGAAGACACACAGGTCCTTTGGAAGGGTTTAGAGTTGGAGAAATGCTCTGTCTGGTTAAGAAAGGTCAGATATATATACAAACACAACCAGATTCTTGCCCAAATGAAGTCACGGGCACTTCCCAAGGTGCCACCCTCAGTATTCCCAGGGCAAACCCATCCTCAGGCTGCCCTCGTTCCCCACCAGCCAAATTCCATCCACAAGGCAAGAAACACAGCTGTGTCCCCACAGCTGGAGGCAGCTCAGTCCAGATGTGCACCTGGAGCTGCTGAGCCCCAGCTCAAACCACACCGAAATGTGCCCCGAGCACGTGACGTGCAGGACCTGGGTGACGCCCTCAGCACCTCCTTTAATGCTTTTCTGCTCAAAGACAAACATTTCTGGTTTTTAGGGGACTATTCGAAAGCTTTCCAAAACCACACCGAGGTTCCTTCGACTTCAGAAGTCCAGCCAAGAAAATTCAGGGCAATGAAACGCTCTAGTAAAAAGATGACTATCACTTCATTTATCCCAAACAATGGAAACGGGGGGGGAAAAACCCTCCGTGAGCGGTGATTAAATAATCCCTTCAAACCCTCACGGTTATTTCAGCACAGAACTAGCTCAGACTTGGGAGGGGAAACTGGGTAATTGCTAAATCTCTTCATCTGCAAGTCCCTCAAAGCACAAGAACCTCCCAAGAGAGGATCCGGGAGCTGATGAGGCTGGCCAGGAGGGACCTTGCAAAATCCTACGGACTGAGATGTGCACGCAAAGCCAAACAACATTCCTGGAGAATGGCAAGGATTTTTTTCATTTTCTGCAAAGGAAAACTGAACATTTTTGCAGTGATTTCCTAACTTACACGCTGCCTGGAGACATTTTTCCCATGACAAAATTCCTACCCCAGGTTGACAGATGATTTTGCGTCCAGTCGCAATGTATTTTTTAACTCTGAGCAGGAAGTTAGGATTTCTGTAAAGCTTCCCAGCAGCTGAATTTAAAGAAAAGAAGGATTTAAATGGGCATTTCTGAGGAGGGTGCGTCCCAGCCATGCTAATGAACAAAACAACCAACATCTGACTATTGTGTGAGTGCCAGAAGGACACTGTGCCCACTTCTGTTCTGCTTGCGTTTGACAGCCAGTTTTGCAGGCTTGAGGGCCAAAATCCCTTCTCTGGATATTTGCCTTCCTGCAGGTTATCCAACAGACAAGTTTCTTCCAAATTAAAAAAAATCCAACTTTCAGATAGTTTAAATTAGGTAATTCAGTTTCCATTTTCCCAAATATCTTGCCATGCAGGAAAGCCTGCTTTTTTTTCCAGGGGGACCTTACTTGAATTATTTTTTAACATCTAGAAAGCACAAACTGACACTCATTTCCTCTAAAAGGTACTTTTCGCAGGAAAAGTTCTTTCTTCTACTTTCAGTTTGCAACACTAAGTAATCAGTAGGTAGATGCTAAACAAATACACAGATTAATTTCCCTAAATTTGATACATGTCGGTATCTAGAGTGGTCTGAATAAGCTTCAAAGGACTCTAAAGCAATTTCAAATAATTCTTCAGTTCTTCTTCAGATAATTCTTCAATTTTTCAATTCTTCTTCCTCCTCATTCCAGCAATGAACAAATGCTCCATCAAAATGAAACGAGAAAACGTCCATGGAGCAAAAAGGTGCTATGGAATGTCACAGAGCTCTCCAGCTGTACTTGCACCCACTTGCATTCATAATTGACTTGTTACTAATTAGGATCAAGGAAAAGCTTCCTTCACGTGGGGTTTGTGTTCTACTTCCTCAAATCCCTGTCTGTGAAAGGGCTCAGCTGCTCTGAGGAAGCACCAGCGCAGCAGCACAGAGACAAATGCCAGCCCAGCTCCTGTTCTCCTTGCCTGGACGTGGAGAGGTTTGATCCTTCCACGAGATTTCAGTGACAAATTCTGGATATTTCTTGTGGAACCAACAACAAAAAGGTGAAACACCCAATTCGGCAGGATTGAAGGGCCAAGGGAGAACCTGCTCCAGACACGCTGCACCACACCGAGCTGACAGCACCCAGATCTGCCACCTTCAGCACCCAAATTCAGCACCCCCACAGGGCTGGAGGCTCTCTTGGGGTGCTGCCACCCACCTGAAGCAGCTTCTCGTGTTCTCCTTACAGATTTTGGCCTTTAGGGCTCACCCACGTCAGCACAAAGATCACCACAGCCCACCCACGTCAGCACAAAGATCACCACAGCCCGCCACAGACAGGCTATTTCACACTAAGTGACCTTGTGAAATAATAATTCTGCCTCCAAAAGCCACGCTGGCCAAATCCTTCCATCCTCCAAAACAGAAAACACACCTACTGCTGCGAGCAGAAAGGCAGCTCTTGGGCACAGAGGGACGCCTGTCCCTCTGGGTTTGATCTCCAGGGAGCAGAGCTGCTCCCACAGCCGAGCCAGAGTGAAAACCAGCCCTGGGGAAAACACTCAGCCGAGAGAATAATCAACCAGAGGAGCAGAGATTTCAAACAACCAGACCTGTGTCGGCACGACTGAACCAGGCCTGCCCAGCACAGCAGCAACGAGGCAGCCAAGAGCACAACCAGAAGGCATCAGGAGCAGCAGGTTCCTCTCCGAGGTGCATATTAAAATAATGTTAACTAGCAGATTAATAAAATGCTTGGCAGATTTGAGTCAGGCTTAAATCCCTGTGCAGCTTCACCATCCCAGATGTTAAAGGTATTTCTGTCTTCTTGTACACGGACACATTCTGGAGAGCCAGGATGGAGGGTTTCACTGCTCCAGATGCATTTCCCATACAGAAAACAGGACAAACAACACACAAATACAGTATACTATTCATTACAGCAATTTATTCTCAGAAATAATCTTATTTTAGAGCAACCTGGGATTTTCTCTACTAGTAATCAATCCTAACAGTGCAGTTCCACAGATAAAAAGATGTAATTTCTCTCAGTTTTCCCTCATGCAACTGCACCTTCACCAGCTTTTTTTTCCTCCTCAAGGTGCCACATAAATGATCATCAACCTGAAGGAAGTTCCAAACCAGCCGGGTGCCCAGTTTAAACCAGAAATCTGCATTTAAGCAACGCGATCCCCAGGAATGCCAAACACTTCAAACTGGGCAGCAAACAGGGGGTGCTTCTCCAACCCCCTGCGCTTGGGCAGGCTGGACTCTGAAATCCAACTTTCAGATAGTTTAAATTAGGTAATTCAGTTTCCATTTTCCCAAATAGCTTGCCATGCAGGAAAGCCTGCTTTTTTTTCCAGGGGGACCTTACTTGAATTATTTTTTAACATCTAGAAAGCACAAACTGACACTCATTTCCTCTAAAAGGTACTTTTCGCAGGAAAAGTTCTTTCTTCTACTTTCAGTTTGCAACACTAAGTAATCAGTAGGTAGATGCTAAACAAATACACAGATTAATTTCCCTAAATTTGGTACATATCAGTATCTAGAGTGGTCTGAATAAGCCTCAGAGGACCCCAAAGCCACTTCAGACAAGCCAACACAACTTTAGATAATTCTTCACCCACCTCTCCATTCCAGCAATGAACAAATGCTCCATCAAAATGAAACAGGAAAACATCCATGGAGAAAAAAGGTGTTATGGAAGTTCCTGAAGACCACCAAAATTTACAAGGAGAGTAAAGAAATACAAGCAGTAGTGGGGGGGAAAAAAAAAAAAAAAAAGGCACCTTACCTTTTTCATTGCTGTAGAATATGGAGATGATTTTATGCCTGGGTTTCCTCTCTTCTGGGACGGAGGGCAGGGGTTTCAAGCTGTGGTTGGTGGCCAGCTGATCCTTGCCCCCGGCGCTGAAGATGGCGCTGCTCATGCGGACGGGAGGCGCAGGGGGCTTGTCCTCCAGCTCTCCGTTGTCAGACATGGCTCTCAATAGCTAAGGAAGCCCTGGAAGAGAAACGGGGTTTGAAGGTAAAAAAAGAGTGTGGAACACATGAATGTAATGAGGGAGGCGTGAATTGAGCTCTGGGGAACGCAGACACTGACGCCGCCACCAAAGGAAGCAAATCCCTTCCTCATTCCCACTTCTGGGCCACCCATCCATTTGTGTGCCGGCAGCAGCGTTTGTGGGACGGAGCCACAAACATTTCCAGTGATAAAAGTAATCCAGACCAAATGAACGATTCCCAGATCTGGTTCTCTGCTCACACAAAGGGCCTAAAAGCACAACATCCTTTGGGGGTAGCTCTGGTCCAGAAAGATTCATGCTCTAGTACCAAACAGCTTTAAAAGCTTTACATGCTTCCCTTCTTGGCATTTATCAGATCTTGGGGACCAAGGGACAGACAATGTTGGTAAGCCATAATTCAGCACACTGCCCACATCAAGGGGCATTCAGAACATCTCTACCCAAATCACACAGAGAGCACAGCACTGAGATCACAGGATGCACTCCACTTCTGAACGAGGCTCGCGCTGCTTCCCCACTTGGTGCCAAACTTTCTCCACTTGCAGAAAATAACACACAGCATCGCCACAATCCTCTTGGAATCCTCGACAAAAACATGCACGAGAACGTGGACAAACAGCTGCTGGAGCTACAGCAAAGCACCTACGTGACACACTCCCCATTCAGAGAAGATCTCTGCTAGCATTTCCTCCCTCCCTGTAGAATTTCGCAGGTTTTTCTCTGATCACCAGGAAACAGGCAGCCTCTCTGCTGCAGAGTAAAGAGTACAAAGAAAGATGAATAGAAAACACCTCTGAGTGACAATAAATGTACCCTCAATTCCTCTGCTCGCTCAAATGACAAGCTACCTCTGCAACAGGAGCCAACACATCTCTGTATTGTCCTCCTCCTTCTCCTCCTCCCACAAAAGTTTGGGAAAGGAGTGGTGTGGTGCCCACCAGCTTCCCCTCACGCTGTCAGTGCCACTCACAAGAGCCAGGACGAGCCAGTGCAATCCCCTCTCAATGCCTGTGCTCCCAGCACCACCACACCTGCATCCTGCCCAGCAGCACAACCCAAACAACGAGGGCTCTCATTCCCTGGCACTTCACGGGGTGGGTGAGAGCTGCCAAATCCCAGCAGAGGGACACAAATCAGGCCAGCAGCCCGGACTGGAGCAGCACTCTGGTTTATGCTGTGAAGCTCGATGATATTAATGTCAATTATCCCCATAAATGCCCACAAAAGCACGCAATTTCTGTGTAAAATACCATCAGAGGTACAAGCAGCACAATGTTCTGGTGGTGCAGTGGAAACTGGACACTCCTAAATCCACTCACTGACTGCTCCTTCAGCTGTTACAAGTTATCTGCAAGATTGTCTTGTTTTCCAGTACCTGCACTGTAATATGGGGGGGCAAAAATTAAATTTCTGCAACCCAACAGCAGGCCAGAGCAGCCAGCCCACAGGGATTTTAATTCCAAATGTTTCCCTCACAAGACATTGTCTGCAGCAAATACATGCCACCCATGTGAGATGTATAAATCAATAAGGTATTTGCCTTATAAATATATATATATATATTAATAAAATATTATTATAATAATAAAATTTTAAAAATTTATAATAATACATACAATAGATCCACCAAACCAAACTGATATATTCATATATATGTGTATATTCCTATACATGTATATTCATATATATTGAAGTTGGGTTTGGAGTGATGGAAGTACAGGGCACCATAATTATGTCCCTCCTGTTAATCAAACCTCAGAAAAAATAGGATATAGGGTCCTTAGGTATCCAAATGGGGACAGCTAAAACAAAAAAACTCCTTCTTTGCAACAAAATCAGTTAATAAATCATAGCAGGTAAATACGTGAATCACAACTTGAATGCCACAATGATAGACTGCGCAAAGAGCAACATGACAAGCAGATTTTTGTATTTTTCTGAAGCAAACCCTATTAATTCCTCCATCTGTGCCGTTTTTCTGAGCTGTCCGATAAGAGCGAGAGCAGGATGTGAGGATAAACAACTCACCTGCACCTGAAACTGGACAAGAACAGACTCGGCCCTCCAAATCCACAGTAAACACACTCCCTCGGGGAGTTCAGTCACTAAATTAACAACACTGTCATGTGGTATTCAGGTTACAAATTAAAAAAAAAATAATAAAAAAAAAAATAAAAACCACACCAAAAAAACCCAACCAACTGCACTTCTGCTGATGTAATTCTAGAATAAAATTCTTGCTCTAGTAAAATATCTTCATTTTCAGTGATTCAGTGACACAAGCAGCTCATCACAGATGCAATCTTGATCCGAAACAAACTATTCCTGTGCTGAAGAGAAGAGACTGGGAAGGAACAAGTTGGAAGGAAGGATGTGGAAATCCAAATCCATTTCAGAAGAAAATCGGGCGCTCCAAGGAACCGGTGTCCCAGAGGTGCTGGTGCAGCAGCATCTGAGCAGAACCCTCAGAGCTGCTGCTGCTGTTCAAAGTGTTCCCAGAGATCCCTGACCTCGCTCCAGGTACAGCCCAGGAGCTCCACAGCAGGAAAACAACCAGAGGAGCAAACTGGAGTGACAGAGAGAGCTCAGGCAGCAGCTTCCCACCTCAGGGCCTGGCTCCAGCACCAAAACCCTTCCAGCTCATTCAGTTTGCGGTCTAGGAAAACCTCAGCTTTAAGGAAAAACTTAAACTGTGATTAATTTAATAACACATGGCAGAATTTCTGAGTGGCTGTTTCAAAGATCGTTGTTGAAATAAAAGTGCTGGATTCAAACCCGCTTTGCACAAAGGCCCCATTTCAACGCACGGCAGCTTTGAATTCATCATTTAAATAAATGACAACGGCTCCGCTCACGCCAAGCACGTCACCGAGCACAGTTCCGATCCTTCGCTCACCATCGGAAGTGAAAAATCAATCATTTTGTCCAGGTCCAAACCCAAACAGCTCTCTTTCTTCTAAGAAGAGAGCAGTTCCTCTCTCCTTTATCCTTCTCCTGCATTCCTCGTGCAAGGAAAGTTTCCACGGCATCAGGAATTATTTAGAGACAGCTACGGAGGTTTGGCATTATGGCCAAAGACTGAAGCAGAGATTTAGAAAAAGTGGGAAAAAATTAAAAATAAGAGAGCAAATACCCCCACCTCAAAGCTTTGTTTCTGCTCTCTCAGCCCCCAAAGAGGAGAAGGAGCCTGCTCAGATCACAGCAGGCAGAGGGAATCGCTCCTGCACCGTCACCCACGTGCCTGCCCTGCTGATTCACTCCTTGTGCAGGGAATTGCAGAGATGTGGGGAATTTTTTTCCAGTGCCTGCCAGGAGTCTGTAACCCCGGCAAAGGGGATGTCAGGCTCGTATTTCTCTGACACAATCAGACAACACAAGTAATGGTGGGGGTTTTTTTAAGCTTGGCTGGAAGACATTTACTAAATTTGTTAACCTGAGTTTGAGCAGCCTCACAAAAGTATGCTAAAGGTAATACACGGAAGAGGGATTCACTTTCATCTTTGCCAGGGAAGGAAATACCAGCAATAATAACGTATTCAAGCACATCAGCAACTCCCCCACAGCCACTGCTCGCACTACAGTTAATACAAGAACTAGAGAGCAATGGATTGAACCGCAGAGACGAGCTGAGAAACTGCAAATGAGACTTAACTACAGCCTTTGGACACAACTGCAGCACATTACACTCCCAAAAAAACTCCCATTACACTCCCAAAACAGACACAAAGAGAGCTGAAAGCTTTTCCCCCCACAGTTCTGCTGCTCAACCCACAAAACACATCCACAGGTGCCAGTGCTGGTGACCACAGGGCTCTGATTCTCGGTCCTCATCCCCAGGACGTGACACTCCTCCCAGCTGCTGTTCCCTCCTTCTGACAAAGGTTTCCTGCCCTGCACTGGGGCAGTGCAAATGAAGTGCTCTCTCCACCCTAAGCAGCCAAAGAACAAATGTGCTCTTCTGCAGAGGCAGCAGCGGGTGCCTAGCAGGGTCTGGGTGTCCTAAATCCCTCACCACCAACGCTGGGACGCCTGGAGCCAGGTCCCTCACAACTGCACCTCCTCTTTCCTATTAAATCCTTTATCTTAGAAATGATCTCTCAGATCGCTGAGTCCAACAGTTAACTCAGCACCACTGACCTCCCCACCTTTGCCCGGAGAGGCCGAGGCAAGGCACACGCAGGGAGCTCCTTGTGCAGCTGAACCCAGCCCCTGCAGGGACCTGCCCACGACATTCACAAGTGCAGAGTTTCATTTTTACCGTCCACATCCTGCTGCTCGCTCTCTTTCCTCTTTCGGGGATGGAAAGGGCCCGAGAAGCCACGGTCACAGCCAGGTCACAGGAGAGACACAGCCATTCCTGTCACTGCCACTGGTGGGAAAACACCCAGAGAAACGTAACCCTGACAGTGAGGAAAAGCCGAAGCCAGGACTGGGCAGGGATTCCCAAAAGCCGACTGCTGCAGCACGTTAGGCTGAACGCTTTGGCTTTGACTTGCCCTTTTTTGTTGTTTGTCCTTCTCCAGTTCCCCTTGTGTGAGCATAGAGCTGCTTCCTGAAGGACTTCCTAAGCGCGGCTCCTGCGCCGGCCCCGCTCCCTCGTGACAGGGACGGAGCCTGACACGCACTCCCATCCCAGCCGAACCTCTGCTCCGCCGTTCAGCTCCTCCGGCTGCCACAGAAGGACAAAAAACATTGTTCCTTTCAAACTTGTTTGCAGACAAGGAAAGGAAGTAAAAGGAAAAAAAAAGGAATAAAAGGATGGAAGGAAATAAAGTAAAATAGAAGTCAATCATTCTGCTATCTGCTATAGCGCACACTCCCTTTTTCCCTGGAGCGCTTGGATTTGAGCAGATTCAGTTTTAAATCCGGATTACAGGGCGCACACATGAGCCTTAAAAAGCCCTGAGCACGGGTAGGGAGACGGTAATTTGTCAAATCAAACAGCTGCTGTAGAAAGTTCTCATCTCACATCACAATGACCTGAATTTGTCTTCTTAAAATGTTCAAATTAATGTGTTTGAGCAGTCTAGGCTGCACCTGTGTTTCACTGCCTGGCATGTGATGCAAAACTACATCTGAGCACTGCTTGGAAAAAGAAACCAAAACAAAACACACCCAGCTCAGAGCTGCTTGATAACGTGTCCCTAAATTCCTGCTCCTGGCACACAACGCTGTGCTTTACACTGCCGCTGGTCTCTGAGGAGCCCAACTGAACCCGTGAAATACATCAAATAAATCTGTCACAGGAGCCTCAGAGAGCTGCAATCTGAACTCAGCCCTTCACTGCAGGCAAAAATCACTCAGTTCATTCACTATCGGCAGCACAACGCAGAAGGAGAAGCACAAACATCACATTTAAGTCCATTTGGCAGTGCTGATCAAAAAGGAAGAGTGACAAATTTGAGGCTAGCAAGGCATCAAGAAACGTAACCACTTTGCTTTTATGTGCCACTACAGCTGCAGCGTTTTGGGACAACACCTGAACTACAGAACACTTGGGCCACGGACACGGCTTGAGGGCAACTCTGCAAAACTGTTTGTGGTCTGACAGAGGGAACTGCAGAAAAGAGAACAGGCCGGACACGAAGGAAGGGCTGCTGGGGGGTCCCTGCAGAGGACGGAGGAGGGAGAGTCACCACCGCAGCATCTGCCTGCGCCACTTCCCAGGAGCTTCTGGCCAACACTTGTCACTGCATCCGGGACAGCCATGACCAGAGAGGAGGAGATGTCCGGGAAACAAATCCCCGAGGCAGAAACGTCACGTGAAAAAAGCACAGAGCCAGAAAGAACAACACAAGAGCTGGTGTGTGATGCTCCAAGCAAAGACCGGTGTAACAAGGCAGATTTAAGAGAGTCATGTCCCACTCGTGCTTTAATTATAAATATCCCAGCTGAAAATGCCTGGAGACTCAATCCCATCGCTCCCAGGCCTCGGGTGGTTTTGGTAATTTCCTTACCCACACCACTGCCTCTTAACACCTGAAAATCACCTTCTTGGAAGAGATGAGACTCGAGGCTTCACGTGCAGTTTTTAAGTGGAGGTTGGAGGGCTGCTCACTTCATCAGGAATTTGTTTTCCTTAGCTCAAACAGATTTTGGAGCCCAAAAGCAGAATGAAAAGTCTCCATGGGTATTCTTCTTTTCTCCCTGCCCCCCTCCCTTTTTTTTTTTTTTTTTTTCAAAGGCTCCTGTTGAGCAATAAATTTCCTGTGATTAGCTCACTTAGTGCTGATTATAGCTCACTTCCTCCCAGGGATTAGCAGAAAGCAGCTTTCTGACAAGTTTTTATTCAGATGGTGCTACCTAGCCACAGCTTCCTGCCCCATCGCTAACAGCCTCTCAGTTCAGCAGCTCAAACAGCTTGAAATTATTTCACTGCTGCAGAAAAACTCACAAAACCGGCACATCTCGGGCTGCCTTCTCCACGAAAAACAAAACAAGTCTTTTGGGACGTCTCGCTTTCCAACTCGAAGCATTTGGATCCACGAGATTTATTTAATCAGATCCAAAAAGGAGGTTTTTTGGAACGGAAGGAGACTACCTTCAGAGACTGAAAATACTTATCTCATCATTTCAACTGAGAAAACTACGCAAAAAAAAAAAAAAAAAAAAAAAACCAACAAAAAACCCAGCAGTGGCAGACAAAGAATTGCTTTCTTGCAGACTTGGCAAACGTAGCCCCAGATCTTCTGCCTGCCAAGAGAGGACTCATGCAAAAGCACGGACAGGAGTGACTGGGGTGGTGGCCAGGAAGAGCCGGCAGGATCTTCTGTTCCACCTGCGGGCACTGGAAACCCCTGCCCAGAGCCTGGAAAGGCAGGTGAGCTGCTGGAACCTCTCCTTCCAGCTTCAGGGGCGCTCAGCAAAGAGGATCTGATCACTGCCAAACCACACACCCGTGAAAATCAAGTTATTTTTCTTTAATTTTTCTTTATGTTCCTCATAGAGGAACCTGCACTAACCTGAAATACTCCCAACGAGCTCAGATTCCCAAATTTACAACCACAAACAGGCAAAACATTTGCCCTTCAAGTTGAGAGAACAGATAAAAAAACAAAAATAAAAAATATCTGAGCCCAATCAATTTGTCATTAAGATTTACAAAGGGACACAGTAACCAAACCAACCACCACGAAGTTTATAAAGAGGTCAGGTCCCTCCTCACCGTCTTCCCTTTGCTGCTACAGGTGGCAGAGGAAACACATAATATTCCCACTCTTAACGAGGGTGCAGGATTTGGTAAAATCAGCCTGGATGACACACAGAACATATCCAGCTAAATTCTTTTCAGTTGGTCTTTTTCAAGCCCTTAATTTCCTTGTGATTTGTGCTGAGTCACACAAATAGAAGGGAAACACAGTAGAAATAACTGCTGTTTAACTGCAAAGTGATAAAGAGATGTAGGGGGAAAAAAAGAAGATAAAAATCACGGTTGAGTGGAAGGAATAAAAAAAGCAGAGAGGAAATCAGCTTTAGCACAGAAGGAATAGCTAAAACTATAATAGATGTGCTCACCATGAACTGAGTTACGTGAGACAAATATCCTATTGAGGGATCTTTTAAATGGTTTCTAAGGCTTTCTAAATGAAAATATTCTTCAAACCCATTGCCAAAGTCCCTTACAACCTGGAGCGATTATTGACTCCATAAGGCACTGAGCAGATGTGCAAAATCTTGCCCTGAAAATGAGCAACCGGGCAGCAAAAATGTCATTTTTGAAATCAAAAGAGAACTCAGTCTTTTGAGGAAGATTGTGACTGAAAAAGAAAATAACCAGGGAAGATCTGAGTAGGCCCAGACGACTGCCAAGATGTGCAAGAATCCTGGTAAAAGCCCATTAGTAATAGAAAATTCAAGCAAATTAATAATATTTGGCTCACTGAATACGGTGCCACCTGTAAGCTGTGATCCATCTGCACTTTGTGCCTGCTGAGCCCTCAACGCTCACCTGAGTCCTCACTTCTGCTGCACGAAACCATCGTGGCTGCGCTGAGCTGCGGCGGCGTTTCACCAGCAGCACACCAGGAACCTCTTCTCTGCCTCACCGCCTCTGAAACGCCTCAAACACCGCGGGTGACAGCACCAGCCCGGCCTCAGCAGCGACTTCCCAGCTGCCTTTATTCCCATTTCCCCCGAGTTTGGCAGGAAAGCTCACTGGGGAACCAGACACACGCCAAAGGGATGAGCTGATGGATGTGGAAGCGCATTCCCAGCTTCCTCTGAGGCAGCCCTACAGGAACACGGAGGTTTAAGGAGCGTGGTGGAGGAGGAATGAAATCAAGAAATATCCAAGGGATCCATTCCCACCCTCAGCCGCGGGGCTGGGGAGCTGCCGCCCACCCACAGGATCCAGGCCGCGCTCCGCTTTGCCCAGCCCGCAGCCAGGAGTTTTCCTTCAAGGAAAACCATAGTGCAAAGATGCACCGTGATAACACGTGCGCCGAGGTGTTGGAACCAGCCCGTTCAGCGCCCAACGAGGAAATTCTCCTCGTTCTGCCTGCTGAAAATCCTGAGTCAACCGAGGGCAGCCGGCGGCGGCACGCACCGCGCATGCAAACCCGTGAGCCGGGGTGTTTGTGCTTACTCATATTTCACCACCTAGCAGACACTTTTCAGCCTTTATTTTTATAGCTGAGGTTTGCTGAAGATCAAAGGAGAACAGGGAAAAGGGCAAGCAGGGAAAGTTTACAAGAAAATTAAAAAAAAAATAATAAAAAAAGAAGAAGCCTGCATCTCATTGTTGAGATTCTCTCTTAATTAAAGCTGACATTTACAGGCAGGGAGGGACCACACATTCCAGAGCAAAAGTTATTTGACTAAAGGCTGCCCTGCACGAGGCACCTGTACAGCTTGGTGCATTTCTGTGTTAATAACAGCATTCCCAGCTCTTTAACCTGGACATTCACCACGCAACAGAGCTCTAAAAACCCCAGGCTGCTGGCAAAGTGCAGAAGGGTCACCAGTAAAGAATTAAAGTGATTTTTCAAGCTTTTTTTTTAACCTCCAGAAATATTATTGGGCAAAATAAGACAAGGCCATGGCTTCCTATCCAAATTAGAGGTAACAGGAAAGAGAAGAGGTGACATGAAGTGTGTGTGAGGGTGGCAAAACTTGAAAGAATCCGAGGTTAAGGGATCCAGCGCTCCCTCATCACGCTGGTAGAGCTGGCAGCTAAGGGAAAAAGGAATAATAAGGGACAAGACAAAGGGGAAAGATGAAATGTCTCCTTCCAGAAGAGCTCTCCTTTTCACGGGCACTCAGAATAGAGCTCTTTGTTTCTCTCTAGTGGCTGCCCAAGGCTTGCTCCAAACACAGTTACCCAGTGGATAGCGGGAACTTCAGCGTGGCAGAGCAGCCCTGGGGCCCAGCCCTTGACTCTCCTGACAGGAGTGCCAACCTGCCAGGAAATGCCACAGGGGGCAATCCCAGGGGACACCAGACAGCCACAGCCCCTGGGAAACGTTCACCAGTGTCGTACTGTACGGACACAGAGAAAACACACGTAGCTGACTAGGTCTCAGAGCAATGAAAAGCTAAGAGAGAGCCCAAAGAAAGAGGGCAGAACACTCTGACCTTTACTTATATGTTCTTAGAAATCACCGTGGATTAGAGGTAGAAATTACCACTTCTCAATCACACTAGTCAAAAGAAAAATCTATCACATGTCTCCGCCTAAGAAAATAAAATAAAGACAACAAAAACAGTTAGCAAAAACGTAGCTATGTTTACAACAGCATGCGTAAGAAAGTACTACAGCAAAGAGAAACATTAAAGAACTGCAAAACTCAAGGCAACACACCAGTCTGCTGAAACCCCTGCCCGACCCAAGCTCAGGATGTTTCCTTTCTCGTACCCACCCCGGACACAAATTCAGCCAGAGAGAGCGAAGGCTCCAAGCAATCAAACGCAGGAGCTGTGATACCAAAAGCACTTGAGCAAGGCAAAAACAAATTCCTCCCAGAGATGGCTTTGGTGCACACAGCTCATTTTCCAGCAGCACCACACAGAAACTAAAGCCCATTTCTCCTGGGAGAGTTATGTTCTGCTTGGGCCACCACAGACTGCATGGACTTCTTCAAACATGGACACTTCCACAGGAGTGGGGTTCCCTGCAGCACCCCATGTCTGCACCAGGGAGGTCACTGGGAAAGCTGTTTGTGGAAGGCACATTAAAGCTCATCCAGTGCCACCCCCTGCCATTGGCAGGGGCACCTCCCACTGTCCCAGGCTGCTCCAAGCCCCGTCCAGCCTGGCCTGGGACACTTCCAGGGCTGGAGCAGCCACAGCTTCTCTGGGCACCCTGTGCCAGGGCCTCCCCACCCTCCTACGGAAGAATTTCTTCCCAATATCCCATCTAAATCTCTCCTCTTTATTGTAAAACCACTCCCCGTTGTACTATTGCAATCTGCCCGTGTAAAAAGTCTTTCTCCCTCTTTTTGTAATTCCTCTGTGGGCACTGGAAGGTCTCCCTGGAGCATTCTCTTCCTCAGGTGAACATTCCCAGCTCTCCCAGCCTGTGTCCAGAGCAGAGAAGCTCCAGCCCTTGGAGCACCTCCTCGGCCTCCTCTGGACTTTAACAGCTCCATGTTTCTTCTGCTGAGGACTCCAGAGCGGGACGCAATATTCCCACCGGAATATTAATCACTTTTATCACTTTTTTAATCACTTCATGAGAAAGCAACACGCTCAGCAAGGGTCACCCCAATATTTCCCTGCCAGGAGCAGCTCGGGATGAAATCAGATCTCAGTAAAACACTCGCAGAGCTCAGAGGTGAAACCTCGCTCACGCCTCTGCCCCAGCGTCTGCACGAGCGCTTCAGGACTGTCACACTCAGAACTTCATTACCCTGATGAGGTTTGAAATCTTGCAGATTTTACACAAGGACATGAGCCTTTGTTTTATTTTTTCCTCGCATATTTAGGTCTATGAGGAAAAGTGAAGTAGCTAGAACCAATTCTTCAGGCAGCACACAGCACCCCAGGCAACCCCGTCCCCGTTATTTCGAGACAAAATAAAAGTGCAAAAACACAGCTGCCACAAACTCAAATTATCCTGAATGCTCAGATACAATTCTGAACATCACACCTGGATTCCTCAACAGAAAAGCAGAATATTGTAATGCTGTTGTCCTTAAAAAATGGGAAAAAGATGAGCAGGGCAGGAAATCGCTCGCTCCACTCACACCCGAGTGGTGTGTCACTGCCCGAGGTTTCCTCGTGTGCTGTCACAGATTTTCTACTTTTTATTTATTTATTACTTCCACACACGCAAGCGACACATTCACTGACAGCTTCATGCAGCAAATTCCCTGAAATTTGAGCTGAAGTTCTTGTATGCCTTTCAGGGAGCCAAAGCACTCATCTGGACACTGGAAATAACAATTTCCACTCAAAATTCTGGCTGCCGGAATGAGTTTTTAAACTGATTTTCTAGTTTTCCTCTTTTAAATCATTCCTAGTAAAACTACATCTCTCACTCTTCTCGCCCATAAACTGTTTTCTGTCTAAAATGCCAAAGAAAACAAATCCAAACCAACTAGAACTGGTGCACAGGCTACAAATCCAAATATTCTAAACAGCCAAAAAGCCATGAAACTGTATCATAATTCAAAATACATAAATAATTCTTATGCTGATGGGGAAATAATTTTTGTCAAGCCTGCAGGACAAGTACAAGAGCCAATAAGTCGGGGAAAAATATTAAAAACTCCAACATTTGTGTTGATATGAGTACCACATACACTGCTTATAATTCACAAATCAAATGTATGATAAAAATACCTCAAACACAGATATTTAAATAAATGTACACCGGTTTAAACGCCAATTGTGAGCGGTTAAACAAACTGAATTTTCAAAGTGATTTAATACATCCCACCAATATCAATAACTGGCTGTTTATATAGGATGCTGCAGCACCACAGCCACAAAAATTGATTTTACAGCTCGAGAATGAAATACCTTTTAAAAAATAAAAATACAAAATGAAGAACACAGTTACCAACTGAACAGACAAAAGGCCTGTGAAAAATACAGCCCGGCAGGATAAGCAGCACCCTGGGAGTCTGAAGAGCTTCCAAAGGAATAATAATAAATAATATTAAATATTATTTATTAAATAATATTAAGTTAAAATAATATTGTTAAAATATTATTAAAGTTAAAATAATATTGAAGCAGTTGACAAAATATTGCACTCAGCTGCAAAAGACCTCAAAAAACCTCTTTATATTGTTGTACAAATTCTGAGTTTAACACAGAAGCACAGGTAACTGTGCCTGTTCAATAAACTGTGAATGACATTCCTACAGGCAGAATTAGAAAATCATAGATACAAGAGCATAAAATATTTTTGCTGCAAAAAATGAGCATGGAAGACTTACATTTTTTGTGTTTATGAAAATCCAAATAGATGTATTTTTTAATTAAAAAAAAACCCCAAAGCAATTATTCCCCTCTCGTAAATTTTACTGTAACCATGGAAGAAGGCCGTGCCTTTAGAAGCGCTCAGCTTTCCAAGAGTTTGCCATCTAAAGGAAAATTTTCTCAGGTCCTTTCAATTGTTAAGAAAACAGGAAGCGAATTTCAGTGAGCCATTTCAATAGAGTAAAACGGAGATAAAAATCTCTATTAAACTTGGCAGCAAAGACAGAGCCCACAGAATATCGGCCTGAGCAGCCCCTGCCACCAGTGTGTCCCACTCCGCTCCCTGGATCCCTGGCAGTGCCCAAGGCCAGGCTGGACGGGGCTCAGGGCACCCTGGGACAGTGGGAGGTGTCCCTGCCATGGCAGGGGTGGCACTGGATGGGATTTAAGGTCCCATCCAACCCAAACCATCCTGGGATTCCACACCCGGGTTCGTGCGAGCGCAGAGGCAGCGAGGGAGAAACCAAAAGAAAGCACTGGTGGCACCCACGTCTCATTCAGGAAATTAAAAACACGGCCAAGAGAAAGGGGCAATCAAGACCCCAAGCGCTGAGGATTGTGGATAAATTATTTGACAAAACTTTTCAGCAAAAGCTGCTTCAGCAGCGAAGGAAACGGGGTCGCTCTTGTTAATCAGAGCGGCACGGAACGGGAGTCACATCTACTCCCAACCTCAACCAAGATCCTTGAAACAAAAATCTCTCCAGTTCAGATTTAGAAAGTTGGCACCTCACTTTGGTCCACGGGCTTTGGAAGCGCTGAGGGAGTAAAGTGCATCCACCTCAGGCTCTCAGCCAAGCACGGCCCGGCAAAAAGGTGCTGCCAAAGCCTTCCTGCCAAAGATCTGCGATCCCAGAGCAAGGGAGATCTCCAGGGAGCCCTGCCCAACGTGTTCTGAGATAAAACTCACTGCCAACCACAAATATCCCCTAGCAGCAATGAGGGAATGAAAACAAAAAGCAATTTAAATCCTGATGGCGTCTGTAAAAATTTTGTTTTGCAGGAGTAACAAAGTCAACACTAGCAGGAATTAAACCAAATTAAACACCGTTTCATCTCAGGATGTTCACTTATCCTTCGTTCTTTCAGTTTATTCCCTGACCCTTCTTTCTAATTTTTTTAAGACACTAAAACTTTATTATATGAGATGCTCCAAGTTCTAATCTCTAAGTCAGATTGATGTGGATGTGTAAGTTTAGCAGGAGTTTTAACTTCTTCCACAGCCAAACCCCATCCAGGGTTAGCAAGACTGAGTACATTTCCTTGTGCTGCAAAAAAGATTTTCCAGCACGCACACAACAAGCCAAGGAGAACGAGAATTCGAGAATTATGCCCCTCAGAAGTGAAACATTTTACAACGGAATAATTATTAATGAATAAGAAAACAAAAGACATCACAACCACACATTAAAACACACAGCCATGCTTGCGAAGAAACCACCCAAACCAGCTCTGCTGAACTACCCGGAATTTTTAATTTTCATTTCCAGCAGCTACCTGGGGAAATAATCTACATCTAAACATCTCAACACTGATTCCCTCTAAACAAAAAATACATTAAAAAATATATAAAAAATCCTTGTAAATAGGCCCAAAAGGGCTGAAAAGAAAAAGCAGCGGTCACAACAGCAACGAGTCCCCGGCCAACGCATACTTTGGTTACTGCGAAACAGCCTCATCCCAAAAATCAGGAGGAGGAACTTGCCTGAATTTCCTGGCTGCAGCAGTCAAGGCTCTCTTCACCACCAGAATTATTTCCTAAGCTCGGACACTGGTATCAAAGAGCCTGAACGCGCTGGCATCAGATTAAAATTAACTGCTCTTGTTGCTAAACAGCTTTGAAAAGCCCGGACTTCACTCTTCTCTTTGCTTTTCCCACTCAGGGGTAGAAGCAGAAAGTATTTCACGCTCGGCGATAAATGCCCCGGCTCTGACAAATCAAAGATTTCACGTCATTTATTTCCGTAATGGCGACAGCTAGAATTTCACACGTTGAAAATAAAAGGCTGTTTCAAAGCAAAAAAAAAAATCATTTGACAACGATTAGAGACCTATTTGCTACAGCACAGAAATTGATGGTGGTATTTTGTGAGATCGTGTTGATCTTTGTGTTTGATCCGAAGCAGCATTCCCAAAATCTCAGCAAACACGTGAGAGAGGCAGCAGGAGCAGGAAGCCAGGCACTCTCCCAGGTTGTTACAGCCCAGCAACATTCCCAAGCCAAGCTGAACATCAGGGATTCCTCTCCAGCAGCCAATTCCCTGCCTGGATCCCCACGTGCACAGAGGGACACTGGGATGCCTGGAAATATCGGTTTGGGGGAGAGCAAAACCCAAACTGTGCCCAGGTGGCACCAAGGAACAACTCCACGGTCACACGTTTCCGTCGGAATTAACGCCAGCACGGTGGATTTAATGTCCCGGTAAAATCTCGAGCGCTGGGCTTGTTTAACACGAGCATAAAATATCAAGTTCACCTTTTAAGTCGTGGTTTTGGATTTGAAAAGTTGCTCACTTTCAAGCATTAACACAACTTACTAAACAACGGGTTGTTTCTCACCCCAAAGCAGAGAATTCACAAGTTGAAGGCCCTGCCAAGGAGCTGCTTCCACAAAAATCTGCCCCACCAGGAGCCCAAATCCTCAGATTCCTTTAAACAGCTTTCTGCTGTAGACAGGCTTAGGGGAAAGATACTGTCATTATTCCAGATTCTCACTTTATGGGGAGCTTTTCGAAAGAAAAAGGGTTAAATATTCAAAGGTGATTTTTAAAAAAACACCTTCCAGAAGCAGCTTTTTCTTGCTGTAGTACAGGAGATATCTCTGCTTGCTACAGCAGTTCTAAAATGACTGTAATCGAAAAACTAATACAAGGCACAGCAGAAAAGGTGCCATTTCTCCAACAAACCCCACAGTATCAGATAACTCCAGTTTCACCCGTTCAAGAAGCTGTGGGAAAGCTGGCAGTGGGGACACACTGAGTCAAACATCCAGCACCTAAACAGGAAGCAGAAAACTTCGGGGAGGAAAAAAAAAAAAAAGAAAAAAATAAGAAGTTGAACTGGGAAGGCTTTTCAGTGTATTTCCATTCCTGACTACACCTGCCAGCTGCCCTCAGTCGGATTCACACGAGGTTAAACCCCTCTCCTGCCGCTGAACACCGCTCAAATCACACTCACCGCTGCCCCACTGGGTTGGCTCCTTCCTGCAGCTGCTTCTGCGTTAAATCAAACCACAGAATTGAAAATAATTAAACCTGTCTTATCAAAAGAAGCCCTTTAAAGATATGAAACAACTTTTGCTAATTAGCAGAGAGAACAGCCCTGATCTAAAGGTCAAATTAAATTAAATAAAGTTCAGCTTTGGGCTACACCAACACCAGGGCTGGGCTCAGATCTTTTGGGGAACAATGACCCATCAATTATCCAAAGCTTCCAGTATTCTCATGAGTCTTAAAAATGCTGCATTTCCCTAGCAAGGTGTATTCATTCAAACAATTCCTTAGCAGCTGAAGATTTTTTTAAAGCATTTTCAAATTCACAAACAGAAATCAGATAAAGCCATCTGAGAATTTCAGAACCCACTTGTCCCGCCTGAAGGGAAAGAGCTGCCTCACCAATCTTTGGAGAATTTCAATTTCAATTTTCAGAGAGCTTGAGGAATTCTTTCTGTGAGTTCACAGTGTGTTTAATCAAAATTTATCTCAGCAAAAAAACTGAAACTCAGCTTTAAATCATCTTCTTAACACCCTGCCTGCCAGGTGAGACATTTCCAAAGCCTGGTTAATCCCCATTTCCAGCTGAGAAAATAGAGAGAAGCTGAGAAAACATTAAGAATGATCCACTTAAAAAACGGGCAAGTCAGGTGGGGAATAAAACCAAAACCAGCGTTTCCAGCTCTCAGTGACAGACGCTGCATCAGTCAAAATACAAACACCCCAGAGTGCATTTTCCCTTTAAAGGAAATAACTTTAACAGCTTTAGGTGGAATCATGCTCTGAGCTCCCACAAACCTTGAGCAGTGAAGGAAGGCTTGAACAGAAGCGCTGAGCTCCGTCTGCACCTCACGCCTGGTGGGTCTCTAGGAGATTTCCTCTCACCTGAGAGCATCTACTACCTCTTACCACCTGCATTTCAACGCAAATGAGAGCTTTCTGAAGCCTTATCAAGCTCAAGATGCAGGAAAGCACCGCACAATCAAAATCCTGAAGGGAGGCTGCGGTGTTTCCTCGCTGACATGAACCAGTGCCCTGCCCAAGGGTTTCTTGTCCTTTGCCCCTGGGTGAGAGCTCCAGACTCCTTCTCTCTTCCCCACCTACCCCTGAGAGCTGGCAGGAGCTGCTGCCTCCTCCGTGCCGCCTTCCCGGTCACGCTGCCCTTGCCAAGAGGCAGAACCAATCCAGCTCTGCACTTTTATCTTTCCCTGGAGGCAGCTCAGCCTGGCACCCAGGTGAGCGTTTATCTCCGGGAGGGCGAGAGGCAGCCCCGGCGGTGACAACGTTCAAGGCACCTGCGAAGGTCGGGCTCCTGGCAGTGCCACCACGGGTACAGAACCCGCCCCGGGAGGACGCTGTGCCCTCCGAGCTTGGGGCCAGCCAGCCACACTCCGGTTGGGTTTAGGAGGGAGGTGCCTGCACGGGAACTGAAAATGGAGAGGCAATCCCAGCCCAAAGGAGCGCCGTGGCTGGGATCACCTTGCTGGGTGATCACCAGCACCTTATTTCACCCCTTTCCCAGCTGCCAGCAGGATGCTGCAATCCATGGTGCCTGGCTGCTCAAATCACCTCCTTCCTCCTGCCATCCCCATCACCAGGCCTCTGCTTCCGTCTCCTCGGAGGCTCAGCTCCCTCCCAGAGCCGTGCCCGGTGTGTGAGCCAGGACCTGGAGCTGCGCTGCTGCTGTCCCTGGGCCATCCGGAGCAGCCTCTGTGACTCGGGGTTGTTTGCAGAACAAAGAGCTGCTTCACGGGCACGCCAGTAACTCTGTGTGTGTTGTGAGGAACGAGAAACGAACTGGCACAAACCTCGGAGCCCAGAAACCTCCTCACGCAGGAGAAAACAGATAAAAACGGGGGAAAAACCCAAACAAAACCAGCCCAAGACAGATGAGAGGGCTGTGAAGCAGGAGTAGCTTATTAATAACACACAGAACTAGACCGGACTTCTCTTGTCAGAGGAACAAAACCTGCAGCATCAACCTCAATTCCGAAGTTATTTCAAAACCAAAGGTGCTTGAATAATTTCCCCCTTTAAACAAAGTATTGACCAACAACACAAGCACACCTGGGATTTTAAAAGGGTGTTAATTTAAAATACACCCAAGATTGGAGCTGCCTTGAAGAACCCACCCACCCAGCCCAGAGAGGGAGCACGAGCAGGTGCCTCCGGGAACAAACTCCTGCAGCCGGCCAAAGGTCCGAGCTGTGTCCCAGCACAATCCCATCCCGGTGAATCAGGCTCTGACAAGCAGAGCAGCAGCCTCAGATGCACTGAACACGCTGCACGGCGATAAAAAGTGCAAAATACACGCACAGAGCCAATATTCCGCAGTTAACGCAGCCTGGGTATTTTTTTGTTTTAACAACCACATGTGTACAAGGATGAGCCAAATTCCACAGGCAACTCAGCACAGAAAATCCCAGTTACTCTCCCTCAAGCATTTCTGTTCTGGCCTCCACTCTGCACTATCCAACTTCAGAGTGAGGTTTTTCCTGCCTCTGAAACGCATCACCCAGAGCATGTTGTTCAAAGTGCTCCTGCTATCTCAAAGATTCTACTCAAAAACTCGTAAAACGACGACTTTTCATTTTTGTATTTCTGTTTTCCCTCTATTTTTTTTCAGCCTGTAGTGACAAACCAATTCCCTGGTAACAGATGCTTTAACCTGCCTCCACAATATCCCTGTAAGTTTAATTACCTTTGTCTCTAAAACGAATAAACTGAAGCACAAAGTAGCTAATTGCTTTTTTTTTAGGGAGATACCACCCCAGGACTCGCATTGTGAGGACAATCCAACTGCAAAGCAAATCCCAGACTCTCCAGAGTGGGCCCAAAAAAATCAGCAAAAAAAAAGGCAAAACCAGAGAAAGGCAGAAATGATAAAAACCCTGTTGGAATTGCACCTAACACTGCTCCAAAGCAATGTTTGTGTTACATATCCAGACATCACCGGCCGCAGGGCAGCTCGTGAACTGGTTTATTTTGGCTACAGCGGAGCACAGCCTCGCTCCTCGAAAGCAGCTGACGAACTCTCAGCTCCCAAATCAGCCTTTGGGCAGCTGCCAAATGGACCAGGCTGAACCCAGCTTTACTCTCCTTGCTCCCTGTTGTCATTAACCTACAAAAAGTACATTTACATCAGGTATTAGCATGAAATTCTCCCCTGTGAGGGAGGTGAGGCGCTGGCACAGGGTGCCCAGAGAAGCTGTGGATCCCTGGAAGTGTCCAAGGCCAGGTTGGACAGGGCTGGAAGCACCTGGAACAGTGGAAGGTGTCCCTGCCGATGGCACTGGATGGGCTTTAAAGTCCCTTCCAACACCACCCATCCCGCATTTCTGTGATTTAACCCATCCCGCTTGGCTTTGAGGGGATAAACACAAAGAGCAGCCACAGAAACGAGGCAGGAACACGGGGAGCTGTGAGACCGGGCGGGAGTGGGGCCCAGGAGCAGCAGCTCTGCCCGGGGACGGGAGCCGTGGGGCCGGGGACGGGAGCCGTGGGACCGGGAGCAGCAGCTCTGCCCGGGGATGGGAGCCGTGGGGCCGGGGATGGGAGCCGTGGGCTCGGGGATGGCAGCTCTGCCCGGGAGTGGGAGCCGTGGGGC
>VYZT01036720.1:0-21096 GCA_013400735.1 Pomatostomus ruficeps
GATTACTCAATGTGGAGGACCTAGCTTTCACCACCAGGAATTTTAAACATACAGTACTTGTCCTTGAAAGAAAACTTTTCAAATCTTTTCAGTGGACAGGAATTGCTTCTGTGTTATTTCACATAATCCATTAAGAATTTCATGCCTGGAAAAAGGTCATAGTGGTACGACGCCAGTTAGGGCTACCATGCCACTATGCCTTCTGCATAGTTTAAATGCACAAAATTAACCCATTTTAATGCATTTAAATTATGCAGAAGGCAAGAAACGTGGATTGTCACATACAACAGCACACTTAGGAGTGTGCCAACACACGCCATAAATGGGTTTGTGGACTTCAAAAGATCACATATTGGAGGGGTCTGACTTGGATCAATCCCAAACAGCAAAATTCTCATTTAAATTTTGTCTGCTAATTATTTCATACCCACGCAAACTGTACTAATGGAGAATAGAGCTCTTCAAAGGCTTTATTTTATTAATAGAATAGCACCAACGTCTAAGTAAGAAGCCTCAATATTTCTTTACTCCCTTTCAGTGTTTTCTCACTCTTTCAGTTTTTTTCTCTTTTTCACCATGCAGATAACAGAAATCTAATTCAAAAAACAAATATATATATATGTATATATATATATATCCCTGATCTTTTTCTTCACTGTTAACAAGAAAAATCAAATGCTAGTTTATTGCACTTAACCTAATCTAAACCTACAAGGTAGGTTCTGGATAGAAAAGGCTGCTAAAACAGAATGCAAAGTTTTGAAAAAATAATCCCCTATTTCATAATGTCTGCTTTGGAAATAGGAAGGGCTGTTAAATTTATTTTCTTTCTTTTTTCCCTTTTCCTATCTTAGAATATTATAACTATGTATTAAAAGGTGATATTTTCTTTGTTCCAGAGAGGCTATAAAGCAGTGTTAAACAGTGACAATCAATCTGAACTTTAGCAATGGAATTCTGCTGTTTCAGCTCTTTCCTGGCCATGTCATTAGCAGAAAATAAGTCCCGCAGGCTTAGTTAAAATAAATAAATAAATCTTTAAAGTGTAAGTGCTTAAAACAAATCTTTACAAAGGTAATCAAACTTGAATTCCTTTTGCTTACACTTATTAACCTAAAAATATTGCTTCTGGAGTGCTAAGTGACAGAAATGTTACACCATCCCTCCCTGGGCTGCAGTCATATTATGCAGATTTGCATTTTAGTGGGTTTTGTGTCTTTTTTTTTTTTTTCACCTCAGCCACATCCAAGCTGGGAATCCATGAGCTCAGATTCACAGAGTTCAGGGAAACAGGCATGTCTGACTTTTCAACATCAGCCTGTATCCACTCTGGTGAGTTAGAGTTCATAAACACATTATGCCACTCAGTTTATAAAAGAACATTGAGGGTACCCATAAGGGTACTCAGATAGCCTCACTTCACCTCATATATCAACACATGGTAATGGAAAAATTGTGAAATTAGATGCATTCTTTAGAAATTTAGAGATGCAACATTAAAGAATAAAATTTAGGATGTATTCACATAGGATTCTAAGAGAAAGTTTGTTCTGGTAACATGGTATTGTTCTGAACCCACACTAGAAAACAGCCATGAGAGGCAGAATATTAGTGATGTGGTCTGCTAAGAGATCAGGAAATTTCTGATCCATCTCTGATCTATTCAGCATAGAGAGAGGCTGAAAAACACTGTAAGGACAGCTTCTGCACTAAGGCCAGAATTTGCAGGAGTTGTGTGTAGAACAGCTGATAAATTATGCAGTCTTTGTGCAAAAATTACAAAAGATGCTATTTCAATAGTTACTTTCTTGACCTAAATCAAAGGTTTTATTCCAGAATTTTATGTCTTTCAGAAAAAGAAGGGATGTTACTTCATTTTTCAGTTCATGAAGTATTTCTTTCTTCCTTTCTTTGCATTACATGCAAGGCACCTTGAATCAGATAATTTGCTGTAGATTCAGATCCCATTTTGTCTTCTGGAAACATACTGTCATGCCCGAAGATCAACATTTTTCAATGAGGTCAGTGGACTAAATAATGTCCATAGTAAAGGAAAATAACTGGCTTTTTTCTCCTGCTTTTGGATGGATGATGGCCTGTGATTATTAATAAAGCCTTTTTTCTCACTCATGAATTTTCTTTTCCCTTCTCTTCAAGATGTATGTGCATAGGGGTTGCATAGACGTGGTTTGCATACTGAGAAGCAGAAGTGCAATACCAGGAACAGTAATTCAATTATATTTTTTTCCACATTACCTACAAGCAACAGTTATCATTTATCTTGCTGGATATGTTTGCACATAAATTGAAGAAGATGGAAGATACTTTGAAACTCTAGACCTTCTTGCTGGGTGCCCACATGCAGAATGAAGTCGGGGTCTTTCAAAACCTGTAGGTTTGAAAATATGTGGGGAGGAAAGAAGAAATTGTGCCAAATTCCTTCCATGGAGAGGCTGGTGAGGTTCAACACTTCTTATTAGAACCTCTTCTTCAGTTATTTACATTTATCTTAATGTACCTTTTATGAAGTTTCATCTCATTAACCAAGGATAAAAAGCTGAAAAAGGGCTTTCTACCCTTGTTTTTTCACATGAAGGAGGGAATTCAACTATTTTCCTACTATTTCATTACCATTCCTCCCAGAAATATACGAGTAGGAGGAAACATTAAGTTAAAGACTCTGTGGGAAGAAAGATGCATTCAGTTCACCTGCGTGAAGGCTGAGACCTGGGAAGGGTTGATGAAGTCCATCACATCTCCTCTTGACCTTCCAAGTAATTCCACTGCACTCAGGAAAAAGCTTCTTGTGCTTCCAAAAGGTTCTGTATCAGCCTTACCCACCTCCCTGACCTTACAGAGTTTGTCCTAATGAATGCAGCCCTAGAGGCAATATATATGCACAGTCACTGTTAGCTCCCTCACGTTCCCTATATTTCCTTTATAGCTGGGTATATGCCACCACATCAACTCCAGCCTTTTTACTGCGAGTGCCCCCAAGTCTGCCGAGCTCTAATATTAAAAGCCACAACCACAAAATCAGAAAGGAAAATAATTCATCCCTTACAGACAATTGTTGGAGCCTGGCAGTTACAAGAAACTCCACCGTGCTGGGGACCAAGTGCTTTTCACTTACAACTTCGAAGTCACATCAGAATTTCCTCTCATTTCACCACATCAAGTCAGAACTAGTCTTTGTCAAGCTAGGGCAAAAGTGTAATCAGGCCAGTATGTGTCAAGTTACGTAAAGAAAAAGAGTACTAAATCAACTACAATAGGAAGCTGGCCTTCGAGGTTTTCTTTTTATTGGAAGCATGCCCCTTTGGAGTTGTCTTCAGATGTGAACTCCCTGTGAAAAAATTTGAAATTATTGCAACTGACATTTGTAATGACTGGTGATCTAGCTACTATACTTCTACATTTCTTACTATATGATATCTTGTATAGGGCTTCATTTTTAAACAGAGGTACCACTCATGCTTAATATTTTGCATAGAAATTTAGGCCCTAATCCAAAGCCTGAAATCAGCATAAATTTAACAGAAAGATCCCACTCTCTTCCAGCATATATTTGAACAGACCATGGCTGTGCCTGTTTTTGTGTATTTGCAAGTAGACCCTAACAGCCATCCAAGATAATTATCTGCATCTGCACACCCTGTGCAGATCCATACACATTGTGAGCACTTGCAACAAGCATGAACCCAAATTTAAATTAGGGTGTGGACATGGATGTTGAAACAAAGTAGAGTGGTGGGCACTAATGGAATTTCAAGCAAAATAATTTATCCAGCAATTTTGATGGTATTTCTCTTTGCTAGTAAAATCACAACAGGAAACACTGCTCTGTTTATTTGTTGTATTATATAAGGGAGGGGATGTGTCAAGGACCTGTTACATCAATGAAATAACGACCTGTCACTGACAGAAGAGGGTGAAGAATTCAAAGCTGTTAGCATAACTCTGGCACTGCCACTGAAAGCATAGGTCACGATTCCAGGCTTGGATAATGATCAGCAGTACAGATCTGTTTGTATGGTCTGTTTTAAGGAGAGGAAGAAACACAGGCAAGGCATTGAACACATCTAATCTGAAATTGGACTGGGTTTAAAGAATGACCTTACTCCTTTTCCATTGCGCATTTGGTTAGAGTGACCTAAAACATCCTTCAGAGGGAAATAAGAGAGAGGAATGAAAAGGAACAAGTAGAATAGCAAATGTTGGATTTTATTCCCCATCCAGTACAGATTCATAGCAAGCTGACTACTGGAAAAAGATGGTAAACTGGCAAAAGTACTGCAGTGTTTTCCTTACGGTGTGCATTATATTACTAGGTATTGTTACCTATGCTGAAATCTTGTTTTTTACAGGTACTTAAAGTAGGAAAGTAGATAAAGTTCAAAATTAACTAAACACCACATGAAGACAAGGGATTAGTTGAAGATGTCTGAAACAGGGCTGATTATTATAGCTTCCTTATTATATTATATTTTCAAATTCCCAAGAAAGAAATGACAAGATGCAGCTAGGAGTTGACCGTGGTAATCTACTGGGATGAGAAGTTGCCTGAATGATGTGGAAGAAAAGCACTTATTGCCAAAAATTCAGTGGAGATCCACTCTCAAATTTCCAGCGGTTTTACCCATTTGTTTTGCCAAATTTCAGCTATTACTTTAATCCTGATGGAATCTAGTCCTTTATAATGCTGCTATGGGGGAGAAGGATTGTCTTGTGGGATCAAGCTTTCACACAGAAGAACCACAGAACCATCAATCTTAAACTGGGCAGCTGTGAAGTATTTTTATTCCTTCCAAGATTTTAGAGGGAATATGTGAGCCTTTGGTATTTCCTAAAAAACCCAAAATAAACAGCCTCATGTTTTAACTCATCTAGTATTTCCTTGCCAACACAGACTTCAGATGAGGCTGTATTTTTATTTTGTTTATGAATTTCTCTTGAGGAAGCAGTTCTTTTGAAGCAAAGCAATTACTGGTACCTGAAGCTCATTCTATAAGGATCATTTCAAAATTGTTGGGATGCTTTAATATAGTCAATATTCTTCTATAAATTGTTGGGAATGAAGAAAAAGATGAAATATTTAAGTATCTTGATCCAAGTTCTCACTTTAGCAGCAGAACAATACACAATATTTAAGGGTTAATAACCTGACATTTTAGTCACTTTACCCTTCATTGCTCTTTTTCTAGGTGTTCATTTTCATTGCTCACTGTAGTACTAAGCAGAATAAGTTCAGGTTGGTCCTGTAGTGGCAGACCACTTAAATGCTGGTTTCTTGCTGTTTTCAACAATGACTTTTAAATTGTTCCATCGTTCTATTAAATGAATTAATCATTCATTTCTTTTAGTTTTTATCAATTGCTTCCAACTTGGCAGCACTCTCTGCTGAGTTAATATTGCTGCTTAAATTTACAAATTATTCCAAATCATATGTTTTGGTATCATGTATTGTACAGAAAAAAAGGCCAACTTTACACTTTTATACATGTGTTCTATAAATAACTTTCACAAAACTATTTACATATAAAATGAGTCACCAAGACACACATTTCTGGTTATTTTCTAGGTCTCTAACAGTCTAAGTTAAGCAGCCTGTTCTTCAGTAGTACAGGATCAACACTAAATGCTCTCTTCTTAGGAGAGGAAAAATGGAAGCCGGCCAAAACTGTTAAAAGTCTTTCTAGACAAGTACGAAAAATAAAAAAGAAAACATAAAGAAACTTTAAATTTAAATTTATTATTGGCGTTACCCTTAGCTATGCCTAATCATGGGTATAAGTGATATTTATTTGTGCTTAGCCATGGTTTACACTTAATTTCAGTGTGATTGAAAAAGTAAAATGCGCAAAAAGCAAAGATGGGTATAAGTGATATTTATTTGTGCTTAGCCATGGTTTACACTTAATTTCAGTGTGATTGAAAAAGTAAAATGTGCAAAAAGCAAAGATGGTGAATGGGACTGAGTTGGACTGCACCAGACTCCACGACTCCGGTGAGAGGTCAGAAGACTCCTGTGCTGCCCGTTTAACCTGCACTGGAGAAAGGTAACTCCCACAGAGAGCAAAGCTGTGTCCCAGAGAGGGCTCAGGCTGAGAACCAGGAAATGAAAACCAACATGCCTTTTGCAGCTTTTCAAAGTGACACTGAGATGGCGGGTCTCGAAGCAGCTTAAAGGAGGGGAGATATGCAATCAGAAGATGTGTCATACTCCAGAGACAATTTTCCTCAAATACTGATGTTTCTCCTTTATATACCATTATTCTTCTTTATGTCATTCTCTACAGTCATTGATAACAACAATTTCAGGTGTTTTGCATCATGGTCGTTTCTAAGTGGTCTCTGAGACAGGATGCAAGAAGAACAGCAGGTGAGGAAAGCAAGCTATTCCAAGCCAAATCTTGTACTAAACTTTAAAGCAGATCACTCTGCATCTTCATGGAGTTTCTGAGAAGTAACCATGGCTTCCTGCTACTTGAGCATCTCAGAACCTCTACATCCCTAACTGACTGTGGATGAGAAGCAGACATTCAGCATCTTAATCATCTTTGTGAACTTAGGTAAGATTTATATGACTTATATGATAGGGAAAGCACTAGGTCAGCATCCTAAAACTGCCAAAAATAACTAACATTATAAGACCAAGAAAAAGCACAATTATTTCTAATTTCACATTGTAAAAGCCCAGTAGAAAACATTATGCTGAAATCTAACAGCACCCTTTCAATTCATAGCTTGATTTGGTTATAAAATAGGACAAGAAATATCTTCAAATCTCCAAGCATAATATAATCATGCCATTCAATATTTTTACTGACTTTTTAAAAATCAAAGTAACATCAGCAATTTTTGCCATGTTCCTGATGTCGCTATCAATATAAATTATCATTTAGGGCTCAGACCGATTTTACTTAGCTTGGGAATCAGTCTAAAGGGAGCTGGGGAATATCTACTATAAATTGATAATGCTTTTATTATGCATTATGTTACAGAGATGTCACTGGTAAAAAATGTAATGCTACAATACACTGTTCATTACAATCCAAACATGAAAAATTGAGAAAAAAATTAGGCAAAAATATGAACTGCTTTTGGTAATCAAGTCAAGTAAATACTACATAAATTGTATGTGCCCTTGACACTTCACAAACATGCAGTTCCCATTCTTCAAGTATGAAACAAGGCACATTGCAGACTTCCTTATTCCTCATTTCTTTCAGAAGTAAAAAGAAAGGTAGCAAGACAAAAGTATACAAGCATAATAGAATTGAGAGAAATGTATCTTTTCAAGACCAAATTCTAGAAATTCAACCTCTTCTAAGCCTCCAAGTGTGTTTTTCAATCTGTAAAATAAGAGTGGAAAGTTGTCATGCAAACCACTGATGCTAAGGTTCCCTCTTTTTTTTTGCCACTCACTACAGTAATTTGAAATTATCAGAAAAGAGCATTATTGGCAGCATAAATCAATAAACTGAAGGCCATTTCTGGAGTAACTAATATGATACAGTTAACCCTGAAATGTGAATATTAAGGTATACAATCAAAAATCAAATAAGAGGCTATCACCACCAGTAAAAAGAACAAAAGCCATGGCAAATAGTTACATAAATAGTGTTTAAACAAAAGAAAAAAGAAAGGTGGTTGAGCACTGGAACAGGCTCCTCATAGAAGTGGTCACAGCACCAAGCCTGAGTTCAAGAAGTGTTTGGACAACGCTCTGAGGCACAAGGTGTGATTCTTGGGGTGTCCTGTGCAGGGCCAGGAGTTGGACTCAACAATCATGATGGGTCCCTTCCAACTCAGCATATTCTATGATTCTATGATAAATGCCATGTTATTACGATGAATGCATGAATTGTTCTGTAAGATTAGAGTGTTGGCATTTATCTACAGTGCTTTAAGAAACCCAGTGGTTTCTTATTGACATGTAACAACTGCAAATTTGCTAAAATCTGAAATTTCAGCTTTAAGAGGTGAGCAAGCCATAGCTGAGACAGGCAGATGAGACCACTAGTATTGCTCTTTCACCTTGGGTAAACCAGGGAACCTCATGAAGGATGTGAAATAGAGTTTGGTTTCATTAGCAAAAAAAGACACCTGGGCATTACAATCTTCTACACTTTTAAGCAAAAGGTCACTATAACTTGTCAACAAATTTAGCATTGCCCGCAATCTGAGAGATACATGGGGTGCAGCCAAAACCTGGAGGCAGACTGGTCTGATTCAAACCATTTAGAAGTGAAAAGACAGCACAGCAGTGAGCAGCCTGCTGCCTATATGCATTGCACTGTTTGCACTGTTTGCCACAACGCGTTGTCATCCCTACGTGGGCAAACATATCATTTAAAGAGCACTGAAGAATAGACTGTTTGCATTCTGATTGTTTTAGGCGGACTGTTGAGGTATTTGGCATTTAGCAGATTTCAAGCAGTCTTCACAACAATGGCATGTGCAGTAATGAACATTGGAAAATTGTTGCCGAGTTAATTGTTTAGGACGCGTCTGGCTGCCCATGGGTGAGTGAGGGGGCTGTCTGAGCACCTGGTTATGAGGCTGGACCTTAATGATCATAAACTCCCTCTTGAGACAATAAAGAGGAAAGGGGGAGTACAGACCAACAGTATCACAAGAGATGGAGGGACCTCAGAGAATGCTCAGAAAGTATAACTTAGATGATTGTCTAAACTTACTACACAGAGGTGAGAGGCCAAACTGAGTCATCTGCGCTAGGAGGTCTTAACCCTCAGCAGGATTCTCAGGCAGCTCGGGGGAAACACGACAGAAGAGGTTCTTTAGCCAGCCACTAACAAGAGACAACTTCTCATTTTGTGTTATTTGTGAGTATTAGAAGCTGTGGTACAGAATAACAAAAATTTACATTCAATGTAAATGTGACATAAGGAGTGTTATCATTTACTCTTGGCTACTGCAGCTTGTACAGTCCTTTACCTGAAGATAAAATCTTGTCCTAATTTCCAAGAAGTCATCCCAGAATCTTTGCAGCTTTCACTGCCATCTGATCTATTAATTTATTTAGGAACCTATCTGCCATTAGCCTCAGTACTGGAAGAATCATGAAGTGATTGCAGGTGTTGACTTTAAAATCTCTCTGGTAAATTACAATGTACCCTTTCTAACAAACATCTATATACAGGCATTTGAAGTTAGACTGAGTATCATATTTTCCATATCAAAGCATGTTTCCATACAAAGAAAATAAGTAAACAAAGATGAGTAATAAGAATTTGAAATATATCCCTCTAAGAACAAAGTTAAGCAAGTTAAAATATTGATGCAATAATTCTAATAAAGACTAGCAAATCAGTTTGATTTAACTGGCGGCCATCAAAGTAATTTTGTTCTAAAAGATGTTGAAGCAAAATTCCCATCTCCAAACCCCAAACAAGTAAGTCAGAAGCTCACAAGCTGTATCTGCTCCAGAATTCCAAATGAATTTGCTTTTCTGCATGACAGAACTGTTGCAACAGGGGAGGTAAATAACAGGCCCAAATGCCTGCGAGCTGTAACCCACTCAGAGGTAGGCAGAAAGGTATCTGGAGATAGTTCCATCCAATCTTTTAAAAAGCAGCAGCTGTGGCCACCTGCCAACATCTCTGCATCTTCTAGATGCACTTGGAAAGAAAAAAAAACAAGGATTTTCACTCCCTTCTAAGTATCCAAAGCCACCAGTTTTTTTGAAGTGTTCTCCAAGGACACCACCGAAATACAGGTCTTGAAAGAAATATTTGGGTGAAAAACCCCCACATATCCCAGACCTCAGACGACTGAAGCATGCTCAGTGGGAGAGCCACAGGCATCCAGACAAAAAGCAAACAAAACAGAGGGGCCCACGGTGAGTTTTAGCTGCTCTCCAGCTTGCAATTTTTCCCAGTTCCACATAGGGCCTGATTTGGATTTCTAAGTCTGTTGTGGCTCTTCTATTGAATAGTTAAACCTTTTTTAAAGTAATAATAGTGTTTTGCTTTTGAAATTCCTTTAAAAATTAATAACTTGTGATTTTACATGATTAATTAGTGCTTGTTAAAACTCTCCATTTCTTAAAGATGTAGCATCTTGCAAATGTGCGAAATCGTGAGGGTTGCTTAATTAAATAGTGCCTCTAGCATGGAAGTCATTATCACTCACAGCTCTGGAGTGACTTAGTTCCAAACTCCCTGGGGTTTGTGCCCATTCCCGAGCGGACAGGTGCCCACATTACCAATGCTGCCCTCCCAGCAGGGCCTCATCGCTGCCATCTCAGAGACAACAAACACACATTAACTGAGTTCCCCTACTGACTGTGCTGGCAGACTCAAAATTAGTACTTCCAGAGGAGTCACAAGCAATATTAAAAGACTCCACAGGAGCTTTGTATTTCACCTGCTCTACGTGTCCTGTGGGTAGGGAAGTGTTGTTCAGCATCTACTTTGTTTCCCATGGCAATTCCAAGTCTTTATTTGCATTGGAGATCAGAACCTCTTGCTTCTCAAGTTTGCACCAAGATTTATTTTGAGATGCTTGCATATTTCAAAATTATATCTAACAAGAAACAGTGTCAGGTGATATTTTTTACTGATGGATTTTTAGCAGTTCTATATAAAGCAGCACAGCTGCATGAATGCTTCAGAAATAATGTGCAAGACATATTGCCTTACTTCAGCTAATAAAAATCTGTAATCAACTGCAGCCTCATGAAACCACAATTTAAAGAGATTACACTTTTAAATCATATCTGTGCAAATGAAAAGGTGGCATTATCCCACTCTACGTTATTGCCAAATCCCATTCTTTGTTCAAATTAAACTGGTACACTCCTATAATTTCTCAAACATCCATTCATCAGGGATGATACCTAATTAAACAAAGAAACAACACCTTCTTACCTCACAAATCTGTGCTGTTCTCTCACAAAACTGCCAGAATTACAGATTTAATTGATCCTTTTACTTCTATAAAACTGTTGAGCCAACATGGCTGAACCATTCTGCTCCATCCTCTATATCATTATAAACAGTAACAGCTCTGAGCAAGACCTGAGAATTCAATGAGCATTTTGAAGACAAACTGGAATGGTTACACTGCTGCAACATGAGACTTATCTAACACAGTCTTTGTCATCTCTGAAGATGCATGAAATGGAAATCACTCACCCTGATTCAAATTACTGTATTCTTGGCAGTTTTGAAATAAAATTCTCATCATTTCATTGTAAACTGGCTGTACACAGTCTAAAAATTATTGAGGCAAAAAACATGAATTTTACAGACTCACTCGATCAGACCTTCAGTTGGAAAAAACCCAAAACTCTGTTGGATTACAGACAAATTTCCCTCCTAGCAAACCTTAAAAGTAGATTAATTTGAGTAAGGAGAAAGAAAATAGTATTTAAAATATATTTTGTCTGACATGCTTCTTATCAGACCAGATATATCACAAGAGCACATAGTTGTTTGCTATAATGAGAAATTAAATAAACCTAAGAAAAGATAATAAATGGGAAAGAAAGTACCCCACATTAAAATTTTAAATCCATTTTGTTCTGAAAAAGGTGTAGTCCATTCCTCACAAATAAATTTAAGGTGTCTATATTAAATACAAAGATCCCAGCACAGCAAGGTGGTGCCAGCTTTCATCTGTGTTACTGAGAGGTAAAAGGCTCTCAGTACCTCATAGGATGCTCTGTTCATTAAAGGAAATTATTGGTTAGATAGCTAATTCTGCCTTGAATGATTGAACGTAGATTACAGACAGATGGGATTTCAGCCAGCAGGCACTTCCCATGCACTCCTGTAGCAAGTTCTGGGAAAGTATAGTGGCAAAGAAACAATACGAGACTGTAAATGGGAATCTCAGAGTTCCAGCTTTCCCAAGCTATTAGAACACCCAGGAAGCTATAAAAATCATGGGCTCCATTTCTTTTGCTGCTTTCTGTCTTTTTATCTCATGTACAGAGAAGTATTTTAAAGTTTAAGGGTTGTAGCAGATAGTTATCAACTTTGCCCTTAGGTGGTACAGCAACTTCGTTGAAAAACTGCTTTCAAAACCTATTACATTGCTGAGCATTTCAACATTAGTGCACTTGGTCTATAGCTATTTTCTTTGGCATATATGAATGTACTTTTTATTTAGAGCAATGCTTATTTTCTCTCTCAACACTCTCTCCTTTTTCTTTCCATCATATGCCCTGATTAATTCCAAAATCTCACTTTCATTTGTTCTGTTATAGAAGTTCTTCCCCAACCATTTTTCATCTTAATTGATTTACAGTGATCCCAAAGCCTTATTTAAGGAGCTAGCTGATTTCATTAACTAGTACTACTGATTTATCAAAGTTATGTATTAAAAAATTCTATTCCTGCTCAGTGGGTTTTGCTTTTCTTTAAATGCAATCAGCGGCAATCACTCAATCCAAGGGTACTCTGAACCTACATCTTACAACTGCATCTTACTGACCTCTGTTCTCCATTAAGAAAGGCCCTTCACACCACAGGACACATCCTTTTAGCAGGATGTTTTTTGCCCCCAGGAGCACTCACATCATCCATGGACTGAGCTATACCCAGAGGTAAGGAGTCTGCAGCAGATACACAGCACCACTCCGGCAGAAACAGCTGCAGTTCCTTTTACTGTTCCTCCCACAGCAGGGAAGACCAGAAACATCCCTACAGATTCTCAGTCCACTATCACTTCAAGCACTTCTTCCCCAGTTTAAAACCCTCTGCCTCAATTAGCCCCACCTCATTTTTTAGGTGTAAGCAAGTAAATAGCAGCAGCAATCAAAAGGGGCTTCATGTGTGTGACCTGTCAGAGCAGTACTGATCACAAAAAAGGCTCATTCCCTTCTTCCTTCTTTACTGGGGAAAGTCCTATACGCGCTCTAATTTTATTTATTATTTATTGTTTTGCACTTCTTTTATGATTCTGGAGATCCAAATTCAATTCCCCATCCCAATTTATGCTTGGAGGAATTTAATAAAGTGGGCCTGAAGGAGAAGCGGGCAATAATATAGCTCCGTTTATTGTTAGATATTCATTCCTAGCAAAACAAGAGCAGGGGTTTAAAGTTTTGGTCTGGATTTAAGCAAAATTTTGTTTGGTGCAAGAACTGGACTTACTCAAGTTGTAGTTGTGAGATAAAATAACTGGGCTTACTCAAGTTGTAGTTGTGTGTCTGCAAAACATTAATGCACTTTTACAAAGTTTGTGTTTGAAACCCTCTCTGAATTTTTCGAATAGACTTTTTTTTTTGGTATTAGTAATTTTGTTATCTCCAGGAGAATGAAAAAGCTATAAAGTATTTAATTTAAGAATTTAATTTCAAACAGACAGGAGTGTACTTTAAATTATAAATAGGAAAACTGAATGATAAGAAATATCCTTTTATTACTTTCTAAGTACAGTAATAACACCTGCTACCTTGGGCCACAAGATTATTGGCAACCAAAGTTTTAATCATCAAAATAGAAAGATTTTGTGTGCCTGGGAGATTGTTGTTTCTCTACTATAATACATATCTTGATATTTTGAGCTTTGACTAATAAACATTTAATAATTATTATATTAAAAGTTATTGTCCTTGGGGCTTGCTTTTGATGTGTACCATATAAAACAGGTGTCTTGTATTATTTTACTGACACTGGGGCTTTCCTGTTTGCACAGAGCTTAGAATTATTAGTTTAGAATCCAGTTGCTATCTTTGTTATTGCTTTGTAAAGTTCTAATTAGAATTTGGGGAATCTAAAGAAGCAATATGCTTCATGAATAGTGCTGTGTCTTTTAGATGTGCAATGGCTATTCACTTGCTTTTGCTTGTTTTATTAAGCAGAGGACAGCAAAGAAATGTTTGAATAATCTTGTATATTTGATCTTTGTGATTGGAAGGAATCTATTAACAATAAGAATATGGGATGACAATCAGTATCCACTATTAAGGAGTTATAAAGGAGATGGCATTTGTTAAAGAGCTTGCCTAAGCAGATTCTGTACTTCAAAACCATCCACTGGTCATTTAGTCTGTACTATTGCAGTGCCTTAGGTCAGAAGGGATTTCTCAGGTCATGCAGCTCAGGCACCTTTACAAGCCCACGTGACACTACTGCCCAAAGACTGCACCAAATTTCCTCTTGAACGCCAATTCTGTTGATGCCCTAATGATTTACAAGGCAATTAAGTGTCTGACCTCAGTGCCATGAATCTCAAACAATAACACTTAAGAAAAAATTCTGGTTTTTCATTCAAGCTTCTGCTTTCACACGCAGACAGTTAAAACTGCCGTTTAGATGGGAAAATATGCAAATGATCCGTGTCCAACATTCTAGTCAGACCTCTCCAATATCTTAATCTTCCATAGACACTGCTCCACAGACTTTCATTTAGCTCCATAAATTGTTTATAAATAATCAGTGGTTGTGGGGGGTAAACTCTCTCCCCCCCAAACATCACAGAATTACTTTCTGTCCCTTCTGTAATGAAGAACACTGTCCCTTCAGTAAAGCAGTGAGATCCCAACAGGACTGCAGGTTTTCCATGAGGACTGATACACTCCCCATTAAGCTATCACACAGTCTCTCCTCCATAAAAGCAGGGTGAGGGATGGGATGTTGAGTATCTTGGGCTAGAATAGAAGTTGGTGAAAAGCCCATATCCAACAATTGGCTGTCAAAAGGGAAGCATGTAGTTACAGTTGTGTAAATAATTGATTTTTCAATTTAGTTACTGACTTGAATAATCAAAGAAATAAATTCAGAACAACTGACCCAGAATAGAAGCATTTGGGGATCTTTTTCCCCACTCTCATCCTGTCTTTTCAAACACACTGGATGTGACAGAATGTGACAGGCTGTTGAGTCTCTCTTTTATTCCTTATTGAATAGTTAGGATTGATCTAGATAGATCGTTTTCAACTGATGAATCAAAGAAAGGTCCATATTGGAAGGCTTCTGGCTACTTTTGAAAGGGTAAGATGCCTGAGTTCAAGCCCATCTTCTGAATTAGAAAAAGATTACAGGTCAGTTCCCTAGCCACTGGCTTAAGAAACCAGCAATGCTTCAGTTCAGAATGATGAAACAAAATTATTTTGACATTTCAAAACTTTCTTTTCTTTCCTCAAACAAATTTTCAAATTCAGTTTGGAAATGCAGGGTTTAGTTCAAATAAATATGTATGCATTTGCTGCCTGAATAAATCACGGTTTCTGTTTTGGTTTGTGGATTGTTTTTTTCCCTGGAAGGGGGTTGGTTTTGTTACTTTTTCTCCCGAGCCTTGTATGTAATCAAAACTACATTACCTTCAGCCCTGTGGGCTATTTTTTTTTATTTTTTTCCTTCTCTTTAATGGATAGCAGTGGATTGACGATTCATGCAATTGGAGAACATCTCTTGCCTGTGTCAGGCAACCCTTATGGAATGCTAATCACTGATTTCATTAGCAGGACGCAAAATTCCGTGTCATGTTACCTCCAAATGGCTGATTTTTGGCAGTCACAGGTATCTTATTCCAAGATCTGTTACCAAACGTTAATTTTGATTTTCCTGTTTTGAAAATAGAAAGCTGGACTTCTGATTCCTGACTAGATACAGCAGCTACTAAGATTTCCTGCTTGCACAGGTTAGCTAGGTATAAGTCATTTCAGTATTCCCTGGTTCACCTGTGCACAGCTGTTATGTATCCAGTGTCTCAACTAGAGCCTCTGAGAGTTATATTTGTTGAAAACATAACATTTTAAGTTTGGTGCTCCATCCACTGTGGACTAGCTGTGATGTCATTTGGATATGATTAACACAATAAAGGGACAGAAGCATCGTTCATATGAGGACAGCCTGAGAGCACAGGATTGGGGAGAAGGCTCAGGGGCACCTTCTCAATGTGTACAAATACCTGAGATAAATACTTCAGGGGAATGAAGGAGGAGCAGCCAGGCTTTTCTCAGTGACACTCACTAACAGGAGAAAAAAGGCATTTAACAAAAAACCAGAAAATATGAAAAGAAATTAAAACAAACAAAAAAAATTAAAACCATTAAATTCTACCCAAACCCAAGGCAGCATGTTTTTACTGTGGTCAAACACAAGAATGAGTGGCCCAGAGAACTTATTTGTGCAGTCAGGTTTTGATTGGGAAAACCTAATCCAACCCTGCTTGAACAGAGTTCCTTCCAAGCTAAGTGACTCTGAAAAACAAAAAAAAAGAAGTCTGTGGGTGCAGCATAACCCAAAATACCGAGTACGCCGAGCTGGTGCTGAACATGTGTGAATTACCCTCACTGAGGGCACTGCCCTGCTGGGGTTCAGTGCTCTGTCTCCTTCAAACAGGCCAGCACACAGCTGCCAGGCACAGCAACTCTGCATCAGCCTGTGACTAAGTGTAAAAGGAGTTTTCTTACCTGTCTAAAGTAGCAGCCATTTCCAAAAACTCTCTAAGAGCAGCCTGCAGTCTGCTTTCATCCAGAAGAGCAGCAGTTAAAACATGGGCCAGGGCTGCCGGTCCTTTTCCTATGAGCAGGAGGAAGCGTCCCAGGCTGCAGGTGAGAGCTTTAGCCAGAGAGAGCTCAGACAAAGAGTAAGCAGCCTCTGCCTCTCAGTTCATCATGGCACAGGTTCCAGAGCCAGCCCAGGTTCCAGAGCCAGCCCAGGTTCCAGAGCCAGCACAGCGCAGCATGAGAGCACATGGCTCTGCAGCCTCGTGGGCCACACAACCCGAAGAGAAGCCTGGGCTGGATTCCTTTTAAATACTTTATATCACTGCTCACAGCCCTGAAAAGAGAAAAAAAACCCAAAACCAAAACCTGTCTATTGATATGTTCTGTAAGCTACAGGGTTCTCTTCTGGAGGGGAAGCCAGAGTTTACAAGCAACATTTAAATGTGATTTCAACTTTTGCACGTTATACGCTGCATGGTAGTTCCCAGCACTATTATAAGGTCTCATCTTTCATGCTGCTCCCATACTAAGAAGGTTGAAGAGCTGCCAGAAGGTATTTAAAGATGTATTCAGGTGTCAGAAGAGGTTTAAAGTAATTTTTAAAATCTGTCTGGCAGCAACTAAATCTGTCAATTAATTTTCATGTTCCTTTTCCCTTTTAGAAATGGTTTCCTATATTTGATATATTTTGATCCATTTATTATTTTAAGCTGCAGCATTTTAGCAAAACAGATTAATGCTTAACGACTAAAGTCAAGAAATGCAATGACTGCAAATGAACAATGCAATATTTATAGTTCATTTGTTTCCAATGTTTTTTTAACACTCTTGGAGGATGTATATGAATGCTATTACATTTCATACACGTTTACAGTCTTCTTCCTTAGTTAAAACTACAAGTGAAACTTATCCATTTTTTAAAATATATTAATGTTCAATTATAATATGAAACGAAAGTCGAGGTTAAATAGATAAAAAGTTAAAAACTACCTTTTAAACTTCTCACTAAGTGTCAATTACTGTTAATTACCTTCCTCGTTTTAACTTTGTGGTCACATCTTGTCTTTCTTTGGCAAACAAAGGTATATGTGCACACCAAAATAGACTTGCAAAATTTACATACATGCAAAATGAAAGAGTCATGATAGAGCTAGTTTATGAAATATTAAGAGGTATAACAAGTTTGGGTTTAATGTGCTATTTGATTTATCAACTGCTTGTCCCTAACCACAAACTTAACTAAATATAGAAGAAAAAGTGAAAAAAAAATAGCTAAAACAATTAGAGAGCTGAGTGGAATGATATGTTCATATAACTGTGCCTTATGTTATAAAACATACAACAACAAGAAAACCCCCACACCTCTAGCTGAATCTTAGGATTCCCCTAAATTACGCTGACAAAATTCTTCGATATTACTGTTTGCCCTGAGATGGAGAACTCATCTCTCTGATGTTTTGCCATGAATTTAAAGGTTAGCATAGGAAGCAGGAATAAGGAAGTTCTTCTTTGGGACATGGACTTAATGAAAATTCTCTGCTGTGTTGCTGTGGTACAAAACCAATATTTCATGCCTACAAGATTTCAGCCTTTGATTTCTCTGATTCATTGTTGAAGTTCTCATCTTTTTCACAGTTTGAAAGTCATGGCCATTCGCACATTTTATTCACAGGGAAAGAACTGAATACACAAAAATAGAATAAATAAGAACACAACAGCATTCACCTTGAGGAGCTCAACTTTGAAATGTTCTGGCCTGTAGCAATGCTATAAATAAAACCTGAAAATGGACAAGTTAAGTAAATTAACTTTTATGTAAAGAATTGCTACTGAATTCCTACTGAATTATAGCACACCTCTAAGTAACCTGACTCATCTTTATTTTGAAGAAAAATCAGCAGCAAAAACACCATACAAATTCAGTTGCCCACATATGAAAATAGCATTGCCAATGTTTATTATTTTAAAATTACTAAACTAGTTTGCCTCAACTTCATTTAATTTGGAGGATTTGGTCCTATAGGGGAAGATTTGCCAACTCACTGTTACAATTCAGGTGGAAAACATTTGTTTCTTTGAAATTATCTCCTAAGGACTATAGTTTGTTTGTCTCCATAAAGGTTTGTTTGGGTTTTTTTTCCCCACTTATGTTTTGAACACCACTACAAAATTAAGTGATTATGTGTGGAACCCAACTATCTGGATAGAGTCTGTCAGTGGGTGCAGTCTGAGACAAGATCACCACTACCTCATCTCTGCCTCCTGAGGGGATTATTCAGTCAGCAGCCACTGTGGTGTGACAGATTCTTAGGTTCCACTCAAACCCTACTGTGAGAAGAGTTCAAAAAACCCCAAAACAAACCAAACCACACATCCAAACAAAACACACCCCTAAGAAAACAATTCTTCATTAACAAAACCATACAGTCGAGGCAGAAGGAAAGCAGAGGGCAGCTGGAAATTGTAGCGAGCACTGCCTTGTGCAGTTCTAGTGAAAACTTACCTGGTTTACAATACCACATCTAGGGCCATGTTTGTCTGGGACCCAACAGAAGCAAATGTATATTAATTCTGTCCTGGTTTAAATGCAGCCAGCAGATGGGTACCACACAGCTGCTCACTCATCCTCCCACCTGTGAGATCTTGGAGAGAGAATGGGAAGGGTAAAAAGGTAGAAAATTCACTGAGACAAAGACAGTTCATTAGGGGAAGCAAAAGACACACACACAGGCAAAGGAAACCAAGGAAATAATGCCCTGCTTCTCATGGGCAGGCAGGAGTTCAGCCGTCTCCAGGAGTGCAGGGCCTCATCACAAGTAACAGTGCCTTGGGAAGACAAACATCATCACTCCGAATGTCCCCCATTCCTCCTTTTCCTCTCCACTTTATATTCTGGGCATGATGCTGTACAGTCTGGAATATCCCTTTGCTCAGTCTGGGTCACCTGTCCAGGCTGTGTCTCCTCCCACCCTCCCAGGCACCCCCAGCCCCCTCCCCAGTGCGGCAGCACGAAAAGCAGCAAAGGCCTTGGCTCTGTGTGAGCCCTGCTCAGCAATAACAGAAACATCTCTGTGTTATCAACCCTGTGTGCAGCACAAATCCAAAACACAGCCCCACACCAGCCTCTGGGAAGGAAATCAACTCTATCCCAGCCCAAAACAGCACAGATTCTTATGAAAGATTTTTTTTCTTTAAACAAATCAAGTAGGAGAAATGTGGGACCTGAAGAAAGAACCACCACAGATTCAGGCCTCAAGCTGATATAGGGGCATTTTACTTTAGTCTTTATTGATTATGTTATCCTCCACATTTGAGAGCTGTTCTGTATCAGTTTTGTTACCCCTTGAATTCTTTCCATCAAAGAACATAGAGGGATTCTTTTTTATTTTAAGCGGAGCTTCTACAGCTCTTGAGTTACACAGAGTTTCCTGTAGCGAGCTGAAGCAACATTGACAATTTACTAAAATGCTTTATCATTTAGTGAAGCAAACTATGAATCAGATCCTTTCAACTTTTTCTTAGGGGCAAGAGAAGACTGTCAGAAAGTCAAGTTAAAAATTTCTTCATGTTCTTCTAAACTCCTACAACCAGCTAATTAAATCTTTTAAAGATCCTCTAATATGGACACTCAATCCTCCCCTTGGAGGGCTGTTGTTATTATGCATATTCAGAGATTTAAGAAACAAGGAGTTCACCTTAAATGCATTAGGGGGTTAATTAAGTTTTCAGTAAGCACTTCTCTAATTCCTCCTACATGCATAACATTTAAACTGCATCACTGGGGAATAGCTTGCAGCACCGTGACAACTACAATATTGGCAGTATAGTAATTTGTAGCTAAGGTCACTTGAAGTTAACATTAACTCTTCATTATTTCACTATTCAGTCACATGCTATGCATGTGGCTCAAGAAGACTCTCTAATAGTTAATGAGGATGCCCAAGTATACTTTTACTTATAATTTTATTTTGTTGGTCTTTTGTTTGTTTTTTTTTCTTGTTTGTGTTTTTTTTTTATTATTATTTTTTTTTATTTTGTAGGTATCTCACTTTGTTCAAAAGTTTCATTATTTGAATTTGACCCTTTTGAAATTTTGGGTTTTGTTTTGTTTGGTTGTTTTTTTGGTTTTTTTTTTTAATAAAAGTTAGAAAGTACTACTGCACCATTACTATAATTCAAGAATTAGACTTCTGAAAAACTTCCTGCAATGAGTGTATTGGTAGATCTAGAAAAACACACACCACTGATCAGTCTTGGAGGCTAAGTTCATCAACCTGTACCTGTGCTATTTTTTTTCTTTTTTAATAACACTTGCCAGAAAATCATCTTTTTCCTCCTGGTGTCATGTAGTAGCTTTGCCAGATCACTACCACTGTCTTAATGATTCTTTTTAAGGAAAGTGGTAAGGAAACAACATTAGTGTTGCCATTAATTACTCATCATAATTGAAAGGCCATTAAAATATGATTAAATATGGTGTTCATACAGATCCTATAACCCTTCTTCGTTTTCACTCTTAAATGAGAGGAAGAAGAAACATATGATATATTTGAAATAGTGTGCAGCTGTTCGATCTGTACCTGAGTACCAGTGTTATTCCTCCATTTTAGACACATGGAGAGTAGGATCCAGTTGCCTTTTATTTTGCCCTGTTAATGCAAATGCTT
>VYZT01036721.1:0-10044 GCA_013400735.1 Pomatostomus ruficeps
CCGGAGCCGGGCACCCCGCGCCGCCGGGAACCGCGCGGGGCCGGGAGCACGGGCACACCCGCGAGCACGGGTACAGCCGCCCCGCCTGGCCCCGCAGCAGCCGCGCGGGGTCACCGCCTCCTCCTCCAGGTGGGGGTGGATGCCGCTGGAACTTCGCTACAGCTGCGCTGGCACCTCGCACCCCGGGCTAGATTGGCGAAAACCCCTGGGCGGACATGATGCTTCAAAACTCACAGTCATGTCAAGATAGAACTTCCCGCGCCCTCGGGGCAAGGAGACACACAAGCCCGCGGGTCGCCTGAGTGCCGATGGAGGCGCACTGTGGTGCCGCCTGCCCGTTTTATCCCCGTTTTTAAGGATAGTGCACTCTCCCCTCTATTTCTGGCTTCTCTCTATTAAACAGCAATAATATGTTACCTCAAAGCCTTCAATGACACTTGGTTGCTTTCCCGAATTAGTTAAATTTAATTTATAATTGAGCAAGGTGCATAAATAGTTCAATTACCTTTCCAGCATAGCTGCCTCCATATTTAATTTTAAATTCCATCTGCCATCCTGTTGACCTAATTAATCTAATTTTTGATGTTAGCTTTATTCCCTAGACTCGAGCAACATTCTGCTTTTTGGGTTTGTATTAGCTGTGTCTTGCGAGGTTTCGGTAGAGGGAGCGGGGCAGAGACTACGGGGTAGCCTCTGGGAAGAGGTGTGGGGCTCTCCGGTTTTGGGAACAGCTGGCTCCTGCCAGCTCCACAGTGGAGACATCGCGGCCACAGCTAAACCCTTCGGCAAAGGTAGCGGTGCCTCTGAAAGCATAGCTCAGAAAGGACAGAAGATGCTGTGCGGAGAGAGGAAGTGGGAACAGAAACGGTGAGAAACAACAAGGAATATCGAGGTCTGAGAGGAGAAGGTGCTCTTCAAGGCAGAGCACTGAAGACCCTGGAACACCCATGCTAGAACAAAGGGATGTACCCAAAGCAACTGTGGCAAGCCCAGACCAGAGCACATTTTCCTGAGGAACTGCGGCCCATGGAAAAGCCATGCTAGAGCAGAGGAAAAGTGTGAGAAGGAATGAGCAGCGAAGAGAAACTTCCGTTACATACAGACTGTCCGTGCCCGCAATTCTCCCTGGGCTGACCAGGGAGAGAGGAGTCTAGAATGAAGCTGAGCCTGGGGAAAGAGGGGAGGAAAGCTGTTGTTTTAACGTGTGCCTTGTTCTTTACCACTATTCAAACTAGCTATTACATTTTTATTTAATTGGCAATAAATCTTCTCCCAGTCAAGTTTGTTTTGTCTACAACACTAATCGGTAAACAGTATTCCTGTTTTTATGTTAACCCATGAGCTCTCTCACTCCAGTTCTTCATATACCTGGCCAGCTGGGGAGAGGGGCTGTAAGCATCTGGGTGAACATTTGGCTGTTAGCCAGGCCTAACCCTCCACGAGGTTGCCAAGTATGTTAAGAACACAACATACCCAGTGTAGTTGCTGAAAATATTTTCTGTGGTAAAATACAAGTTACTTCCAGACTTGGAACTAGGGTCAAGTCCATCAAGAGATTCTCTGATGGCAGAAAAATGCCACTTCATGCAAAAGGAGGAATGATTATGAGATTGTCACTGATACTAGCAAGTTTTGATTTTGGTCATAAACTGTAACTACAGACAGACAGTAAGGTATTAATTAAATCAAATAACCTACATCATACACTACATAATACATGCCATTTTGTTCCTAAATTTGTATCACTAAAATCAATGAAAATCCTGTCACCCGTATGACAGACAAAGAGGATGATTGCCAGATTAGGATTTATGTGCCTCACTCTGAAAATGCTACCTATCCAGAATGATATTTTATTCTGTAATAAATGAATCATAAAATTCAAAGCAAAGGGATTGAGGGACTGCACAGAGGCTAAATAAGAATCAATAAAATAGTCATGTTATTCTCAGGGTGGGTTATAGAGTCAGTCCTTTATAGAATCATTCTCTGACAATCCAGTTTGTATTTGTCAGTCTTAATGTTAATTAACTACAAATTGCTTTGCCCTTTGGCAACGAAATTTCTCTATAAAGCTAATGTTGGGGTTTTCGTTTGTTTTTAAGAATTACTTATTTAAACTTTTTTAACAGCATCCCAATTCCTGAATTTGTGTTTTGACTTACCCATTAATCAAGGTCATCTATTTTGGTTTTGGTTTACTTCATCTGTGTTTGACTATTACATCCAGATAATATTAGTTAGTACTTTTAAGTTATTATTCATCTTTCCATACTTAGACAAGAGGAATAAAAGTGGCTAGGATTTGCATTCAGCAAAAATACTTAGGAAAGGAAATCTCTTATGGTTTGAGTTTTATAAAAGTTTCACTGCAATTTGTCTAAAAAGTGATCTTCAACACCTATGACTGCAGTTTCTCCTGACAACACATACTAATGATCAATTATATGTAATTTTGCCTGAACCGAGCTGTTTGAAGCCTTTAATAACTCTAAATGTATTCCTTATAATTTTAAGCACTCTGATCTCCACATAATTGGTTTAAGAGCCTCATTCTGATCAAGGACTTTACACAAGTTGGTAATTCCATTTATTCAAGCACACAATGATACTTGATTGAAATGGCATTTTGAAGATACAAAACTAAGAAGTTTTCCTCCTTTTTTTCTCAATGATTTCACTTTTCTTCAAAGATTTAAACCTATGTATCTTGAGAAATATTCTTTCATTTATTTTAAATGTACATACATTTCTTACAGAAAATATAACTGCATTGTTACTTACTGATGTGTTGAACAATAGCATCTTTAGGATATGACAGGGAATCTGTTACTGCAGCAGTGGTAAGAGAATAATACTAATGGTAACAGGAAACTGGGAGTTTAGAAACTCTTCCTCATAGTTCTTCATCTTTGTCCAGTCAAGAAGCATTGCCGTTATTAACAAAAAATTCTTTCTTCTTGATTCCAAAATATGACTTATTTTGCAAATTTTCAGTAACATGAATATTTTAATATTAAGACTTACTAATTTAGAATCATACCCGTTCAGGTATCTTTACCTCTGACTAGCTGATGGAGCCTACAGGGAGGTAGCAATGAAGCTGGTGTAGCTGGTAACATACTTGTAAGTTAAAATACTGGCGTGAGCAATGTGGTTGTTGCACAAGGAAAAGGATGGAAAGAGAAGAAAAGAGGGAGTATACATTTCAATATGTATTTTGTGTACACATCTGGATGTTACATGAAAAAGTGTTGGAATTATGTAATATGTGCATGAAAATATGTATTAGAAGAAAAGTTTGTATGCTTAGGTTACTGATGGAACAGAAGGGACGTGCCGAGAAATTATTAGGAAATGCAAGGAAATTTATGCCCTGAACACTGTGTCACAAAAGTGCTTTACTCACTTCCTGCACATGAAGAATTTGTTCACTTAAGGCAATAAAGTATGGAGTTAATTTTTCAAAACTATTTTAACTGCAAGGCCTGTTATTATATTTGAATAAACTTACGTTGAAGGGAATCCCAAGGGAACGTCTAAGTATCCCATTGCCCATAAGCAAAGCCAGATACACCTTGGCACTGCTGGCAGATGTCGATCCAAATCTACTTCTAGAATCACCATCGGGGGAGTCTGTCAGTGATAGAAGCTCCACACTGATCTATGTCAGTGAGTTTTACTAGCCTTACTTTAGAAGAGGTTTCCAATACCTGAAACAAGTTGATCTGGCTGCAATTTAAGCTTATAATTTGTGGTGAATCCTATTCACCAAAAGCGCGAAGAACAAATTACTCTTTTCCTCTGATAAGCAGCCTTCCCCATATTGGAAACTATTGTAATCACGCTCTGTATTTCGTCCCTGGGATATGTTTATTACCATATTTTACCCTGTTCTTTTAATCTTATAGCATGGTTTTGAGCCCTCTGATCACTTTATTATCCCACTGAATCTTTCAAGTTGGGCTATGAGGTTTTTCATTGTCAATGTGTAGAACACTAGAAAACCATTGAACAGAGCAAGAGCAGAAGATTTACTTCATAAACATAGATGATTTGGGCTTGATAGGATTTGCATTTTCTTTGGAATCTTCTAGACATAGTGTGCTGAATTACCTGTCCCTGTATTTTCCAGAAATTGAGAGTAGAATGACAAGAGGTTCATTTTCTGACCCTTTTTCAACCTACTTTTTTGAAGGTCCATTTTTAAAAGAAACCCTTTAATTTGTTTTGGCTTTTTACAGTCATCTAGTACCTGTTTGTTCTCTACAGTTTCTCAAAAGCAATGACTAACACTTCTGAGACCCTTTCAAACAATTCTGTGAATATTCAGGGGCAGAGTTCAGAAGATGATTACAACAATCACATTTTCACAAAAACTACAAAATGGATTCATTACAGACAAAGTCTTACCTTAGCCCTTTTTTTCCCTTGCCATTGCTGTGACAACTGAGCTAACTACATGCCATTAATGATTGGTACATAGGTTTTAAATTATTGTTTCTTCCATTTATTTCTTTACTACATTCTTCCTCCACAATGGGATTCATCCTTTCCTTTTATCTTCTTTATAGTAATACTTATTATGTTTGCAATAATTTCTTAATAATCTTGATGTCTTTTGCTAGCTGCATCTCAACTTCTCCTTGACTTTTGCTCCTCATGTCTTGAATTGCTTTGAAGTATTAATCTCTCACTCTTCTTTGACTTTCATCTTCTACTTCAGGCCACTGCAGACTTCAAGATTTAATGTATTTGTCTTCTATGGCTTTCCCTATTTTTCTGCTATTACTACAATTTAATCCTTTCTATTTTTCCTTTAGGGTAAATGCTCCAATGTGCTCATATTTCTCATTCTACATGAATTTGATTAGATTGCTAAACACCTGTGGATCTCTGCTAACACAAGTACTGTCAAAAAGGCAGAAACCACAATGATCCAGAGAGAATGGTCGCTTAAAAGGTCAGCATCCAGGACACATCCATCTGTTTTTAGGGACAGCTAATATACACTTCTGAATAAGGCATTGTTATGTGGACCTTTCCAAGATCAGAGGCAGAAGAGCATCTCAAGACAGGTCCAAGCAAAGTCCTCACAAGCTTACAACTGAAACAGAAAACATCTTCATGGTGTGACATTTCCGCCTGACACCGCATCTAATCTTTCTGACATTCTATATAGCCCCAACAACCACAGCAGATGCAACAGGAATTCACGAAAATAAATCATGGAACTCAGGCCTTCAAAAATAGGAGAATTTCTTCTTCATCCAAAGTTGTTAAACATAGAAGGATCTGGCTTTTTATATAATATAAACTGCAGAACTTCCCCAACCAACCTCAGAAATTCAGATTTGACTAAGCCTACTCAAGAAAAATAGCTTGTCTAGAGATAAAATCTTAATTTTTCACTTTGACTACTGAATATTTTAAGTTTTCATTGCCAAAGTTAAATTTATGTCTCTAGAAAAGCATGCAATGAATTCGCATGAATGAATGCTGATGTTCAAAAATTCAAAACTCTTTTCTTGTCCAGTGAACAATTTAAACAGTATGTTAAAATTTACAACACAGTAATAAGCAGTGTCTTGATGCCAAGGACAATCTTCTATGTCTACATATCAATTCTTTTAGATACAGTTTATTCATTATATATTGGAAAGCCTTCTCATCTGACTGTTCTCAGTAGATCCATAAAAAATCTGAAGCTTTTCCTATCTTGGAGTTTTATCGGGCACACATCACAGCTTCCAGAAAAAGGCAAGTGTCTCCCTGTGTCCTAGTCCCAGACACACCCTTCCAAACACTGTATGCAGTAGAGTTTCTGTGAGTAACACAGTCATAAGATTGACGAAGCCTTTAAACCAATGCCCATTAAGATCTTCCTGTGTTATTCACAATCTCCTTGTGAAGACATTTTCCTAGTTTAAGCATCTCTAGCTATTTTATGTGTCCCTTATACAGAAATATTCAGTTTCAAGAGCTATGACTGAATTTTCAGCTTTGGCTTTATTTAAGCTTCAAAAAATGTTGGGCATCTAGCTGACATTTTTGTGTTGGATGGTGATGTGTTTTAACCACCTCACACCATAAAATCTCAACAGAAGCAATTCAGAAGTTGGGTAGGACATAGGTACCCTGTGTGAGCTTTGACTTCTCTAAATTTCTTGTTGTCTTTGTCATCATTTTCTAGAATTAATTTTCCTAGAAGTTTAAGGAATAGGTCAGCAGTTTTCTAATTCATATCCCCTATATGTTTTTTTGTTCTCAGGCAAAAATGCGAAATAAGGACAAGCAAAGAGAATTTGGTACTTCTGCTATTTTTACCCACTGAAATTTTCCTGTTTGCTCAAATATGTTGGTCAGAAATACAGATGTACAGTTTCAGTTACGCCCAGCAAAAGGTACTATGGGTGACAGTATGATATGAAAGGTATATTTGGGTTGGGTGACCTTATTTCACTATGGATTTTCAAGCCTGAAGTTATAAGAACAATTTTGCAAATTCACTTGTATAACTTACCTGGGCAAGTAACTCCAGTGCAGCCAAAACTAGAATATGAAGTATGTAATGAAACTTTTACCTTTTCATTCTTTTGAATAAGAATGAAAATAACATGAAAAAAATGCCTATAACATACCAGAAGAGTTTGGGAGATTTTAAATTTTCTCTCTGAAACACACTCTCTTGTTTTACTTTACTGTGTAGATCACCAGCATCTTTTAAGAAATGTCTTTGCAATGCAGTTTGTAAAAACATTAATTATCCTAATCATTGCTGTTGATTAAACAGGTAGGGGAGCCTTTTTGATTCTTCGTGTACCACTTTTTCCTCCTTCCTAAGAGTTCTGCACAGCTGGAGACTTTCAGCCCCCTTGTAGCTTCCTCATCTTAGTAAAGTTCTTTTGGCATGCTAATTAATCTTCTTCCTAATATTTACTCTCCCTGACCACAAGCCATTGTCTGCTCTTACATCTTATTTTGAAGAGACAGGGTTCTTGAAATCCTTGAATGTCTGTCTTAACAATAGCTCTAGCCTATACATAATTTAGCTAGCAAGAAAATTATTTAATGACAAATTTCTAACCTTGAGATATTTTCATGGGGTTTTTTTAACATTTTACATGACTTTGCTTTTCTTTGGGTTTTCTTGTGCAAAACTGGGGCTAGTTCTTTTCTGTTTTGCCAAAATGCTAATCAAAATGGCAAGGTTTACTCTAATACTTAAACCAATTTTTAAACCAATTTATCCAATATAGAAATATTCTGCTTTATATTAGTTCATATTTAAGGCTTTTTTGAATCTTATTTATTGAGAAACTAAATTTTTCTTGTAAAATGTTTTATGCATGATATCCAAAGCATTGGATACATTATAACATATTTTGTTATTATATACTGAACAGATACTGGATATATATTGGTTATTACATACCAAATATCCCATCAAGCTTTATCTTCTTAATAGAGTACATATTATGAAACACTTCTAATGTATTCACTGACATTGAGACTTTTACAGAGGATTTAATGAAATCTAAATACTTCTAGTAATGTCTAAAAATGTTCATAATAAGGCGTCATTTATGAAGAAAGCTATCCTTTATCAAAGTGTTTAATGTGAGAAATAAAGTAAGTTAGGCTTATGTTTTAGACGTCAAAGATGGGTAGCTACAAAATTGGCCTAATGTCATGTCTTTGAAAGATGCAAGACTTTACAACTTAAAAGAGAACCAAAGTCTTCACAAAAGCAAAAGCTAAGGTTATCAAAATAGAACCATCTTGCCCCCTTGTTCTGTCAGTAACTGAGCAAAGGCCTTCCCTCACAAGTATCCTGTATTTTATAGTGATGACAGGTTTATGTGCAATACTTTATTAACCTATGCAACCAGCTAGAGGCAGTCATATAATTTAGTTTGGTTGAACCCCCCATGCCTCCTCCACCTAAAATATCTCTTTACTATGAAATCATTTAGGGTAGAAAAGACATTTAAGATCATCAAGTCCAACCACTAACCCAGCACTACAAAGCCCATCCCAAACCACAGCCGTAAGTGCCACATCTACATATCTTTTAATTAACTCCAGTGATGGTTACAACCACTTTCCTGGGCAGCCTGTTCCAGTGCTTGATAACCCTTTCCATGAAGACATTTTTCCTAATATCCAGCCTAAACCTCCCCTGGTGCAGCTTGAAGCTGTTTCTTCTCGTTATCTGGTAGAAGCAAGCAACCCCCACCTGGCGACAACCTCCTTTCAGGGAGTTGTGGAGAGCAATAAGGTCTCCCCGGAGCCACCTCTTCTCCAGGCTGAACACCCCCTGCTCCCTCAGCTGCTCCTCATAAGATTTGTGCTCCAGACCCTTCACCAGCTGCGTTGCCCTTCCCTGGACCTGCTCCAGCATCCCAATGTCCCTCCTGTGTCAGTAGCCCAGAACTGAACACAGGATTCAAGGAGTTGCAGCACCAGTGCTACGTACAGGGAGAAAATCACGGCCGTGGCCCTGCCAATACAATCTGATGCCATTATTTCTGATGCAAGCCAGGATGCCACTGGCCTTCTTGGCCACGTGGGCACAATGTTGGTCAACCAGCATCCCAGGTCTTTTTCCAACAGGCACCTTTCCAGTTGCTCTTCCCCAGGCCTGCAGTGCTGCATGGGTTTGTGGCTGAAGTGCAGGACCCAGTGCTTGGCTTTGTTGAGCCTCAGACAATTGGCCTCAGCTCATTGATCCAGCCTGTCCAGATCCCTCTGTAGAGCTTGCAACCCTCCAGCAGATTAACATTCGCACCCAACTTGATGTTAACCTGGAGGACTGCACATGTTCCAAAGAATTTTGCTATGAAAGTTAAGCTTTGCTTAGTTAACACATTAGACTTTGGAGAAAAGTGCAAGCATTAAAGGAATCTGTATTACAACAGGAGAGGAATCTTAGTCAGTTTTACAGTTCAATCACAAACCATATCTATTCTTTGTCTCTGTTTCTAGACCTGTGTAAGACATTTCAGAATTACATGGGTTAACTGGTTTTTCTTTTGCAAAACCATATTTACAGTGGAAATCAAGTCCATTCCTAATCAAATACATAATTTGACAGGAGTACACATTTGTGCCCATTACATTAATGTGTTTTGGGCCTGTAGGCACTATTACACATGCTGTACCTCTTACCTTGTTATCGAGTCATTCAGAAGTGAGAGGAGGCTACACAATTAAGTACAATTTCTTTACAAATAACCTCGATATAAAGTCTAGGTCTCTGAAATGACATTTCTTTTTTTGTTTGTTTTATGAATGTGCTGTAATCATTAAACCTCCTGTATAATTTAAAAGTAAGTTAAATTGATCATAAATCTTGCAAAAAAAAAAAAGGATATAATTTTTAGGATATAACTCAGAAGAACCTCTGCACATTTCTACCCAATTTTAAAATACGAAAATATCAAATTTGCTGCAGGAAAAAACCTTTCAATGACACATTTCTTCACAGAAATTTCATTTCTTGAAACTACCAATACCTTTCTCATCTTTCTTTTCATTCCTGTCTTTCAAAATGACTGCTCTCCAATTCATTTCCTTTTCTGTGGTTTTCAGAATACAAATACGTAGTTCCTGTTTGGCCAATTCCTTTTCATCATTTTTCATCTCCCCCTTGTTCTCTCACTTTCTTCAGTTAACTGCTTTGGCTGTATTTTATCTTAATAATCACATATATGGTCTATTTCAGAAGTGATAAATTGATATGGAACAAGAAGACCACAACAACAAACACCACTGCTGTAGAGTAGAGTTGGCCTTCCAGATTACCAGGACTGGTAAAGCTATTAGGAGAAGATTGGTACTAATTTATAGATTATTGCTCTTTCCAGCCTAATCTCTCTATTCTGAACTGGACAATTTGAATTGACAGCAGTGTTTCACAATTGGCAGCTTGTCTTAATCAGGACATCTAGGAACTAAATATTTTTCTATATGATCATTCTTGTAACTGTTTTAATTTTTTCAACATGTTTAGTACATTAAAAATCAGCGGGAAAAGGTTCT
>VYZT01036721.1:10511-20660 GCA_013400735.1 Pomatostomus ruficeps
CTCCCCGGAGCCACCTCTTCTCCAGGCTGAACACCCCCTGCTCCCTCAGCTGCTCCTCATAAGATTTGTGCTCCAGACCCTTCACCAGCTGCGTTGCCCTTCCCTGGACCTGCTCCAGCATCCCAATGTCCCTCCTGTGTCAGTAGCCCAGAACTGAACACAGGATTCAAGGAGTTGCAGCACCAGTGCTACGTACAGGGAGAAAATCACGGCCGTGGCCCTGCCAATACAATCTGATGCCATTATTTCTGATGCAAGCCAGGATGCCGTCGGCCTTCTTGGCCACCTGAGCACATGTTGGTCAACCAGCATCCCAGGTCTTTTTCCAACAGGCACCTTTCCAGTTGCTCTTCCCCAGGCCTGCAGTGCTGCATGGGTTTGTGGCTGAAGTGCAGGACCCAGTGCTTGGCTTTGTTGAGCCTCAGACAATTGGCCTCAGCTCATTGATCCAGCCTGTCCAGATCCCTCTGTAGAGCTTGCAACCCTCCAGCAGATTAACATTCGCACCCAACTTGATGTTAACCTGGAGGACTGCACATGTTCCAAAGAATTTTGCTATGAAAGTTAAGCTTTGCTTAGTTAACACATTAGACTTTGGAGAAAAGTGCAAGCATTAAAGGAATCTGTATTACAACAGGAGAGGAATCTTAGTCAGTTTTACAGTTCAATCACAAACCATATCTATTCTTTGTCTCTGTTTCTAGACCTGTGTAAGACATTTCAGAATTACATGGGTTAACTGGTTTTTCTTTTGCAAAACCATATTTACAGTGGAAATCAAGTCCATTCCTAATCAAATACATAATTTGACAGGAGTACACATTTGTGCCCATTACATTAATGTGTTTTGGGCCTGTAGGCACTATTACACATGCTGTACCTCTTACCTTGTTATCGAGTCATTCAGAAGTGAGAGGAGGCTACACAATTAAGTACAATTTCTTTACAAATAACCTCGATATAAAGTCTAGGTCTCTGAAATGACATTTCTTTTTTTGTTTGTTTTATGAATGTGCTGTAATCATTAAACCTCCTGTATAATTTAAAAGTAAGTTAAATTGATCATAAATCTTGCAAAAAAAAAAAAGGATATAATTTTTAGGATATAACTCAGAAGAACCTCTGCACATTTCTACCCAATTTTAAAATACGAAAATATCAAATTTGCTGCAGGAAAAAACCTTTCAATGACACATTTCTTCACAGAAATTTCATTTCTTGAAACTACCAATACCTTTCTCATCTTTCTTTTCATTCCTGTCTTTCAAAATGACTGCTCTCCAATTCATTTCCTTTTCTGTGGTTTTCAGAATACAAATACGTAGTTCCTGTTTGGCCAATTCCTTTTCATCATTTTTCATCTCCCCCTTGTTCTCTCACTTTCTTCAGTTAACTGCTTTGGCTGTATTTTATCTTAATAATCACATATATGGTCTATTTCAGAAGTGATAAATTGATATGGAACAAGAAGACCACAACAACAAACACCACTGCTGTAGAGTAGAGTTGGCCTTCCAGATTACCAGGACTGGTAAAGCTATTAGGAGAAGATTGGTACTAATTTATAGATTATTGCTCTTTCCAGCCTAATCTCTCTATTCTGAACTGGACAATTTGAATTGACAGCAGTGTTTCACAATTGGCAGCTTGTCTTAATCAGGACATCTAGGAACTAAATATTTTTCTATATGATCATTCTTGTAACTGTTTTAATTTTTTCAACATGTTTAGTACATTAAAAATCAGCGGGAAAAGGTTCTAAAACAATAATAGATAATAACTTGGAGAGCTCCTTCCTTGCTCCAGGATTCATTTGAAGCAGGCTGCTTGTGTTCCAGAGAAACCCCTAATACCCAGTATAGTCTCTCCAAATACCAAATATAAGTCATCACTGAAACCGTAAGAGAGAAAGAAGGCTGGTTCTTTCAGGATTTTTTACTCTTTTGTACAAGTGCAGTTCTGGACTATATACAGAAATTAAATTTTCATATATCACTCTGAATGATACACTCAATAGCAAAAGGGAGAGTCAAGAACATAGGAGCTGAAATTTGCCAGCATCTTTGATAATCCAAACCCCAAACTATCAACACCTTCAAAGGAGGGGTTCCATTGCATTCATTAAGGGTTACAAATCCAGACCAACTGTAGGGAATTAATGTTGGAGTTTATCCAAAACTCTCCACAGCATGCAGCCTCATATTTACCAGAACTCTATCACAGAATCACTTGATCTTAATAAGAGGGTCTCTCTCAGATTCAGAGTTACAGAACAGGAACAGTTTTAGCCACATGATGGAAGACTTCCTTTTAATCAAGGAATCTTCATTACTCTGTAACTTTCTATATTGGAGACCACATATCAAAGTCTTCATGCTGGGATTACTCAGACCTTTGTTTTTGAGAGAGACTCACAAGTAACAATTATACTTTCACCTAGTGTACCCCTGGAAGAGGGAGGGAATAATGCACCAAGAGAAGTTTAAGAACCAGCAGTGAGTGAATGACATACAGTTTTCTGATTTTTGACATCAACCATCTTGGTAGTATGAAAATTAGCTCCAAGACAGACCATAGTTCTCAGACCAAAACAGAAGCTATGGTGATCGGTAATATTTTGAGACATGACACAGACATTTTTAGACAGTGTCATAAAACTTGGGCATATGAAATCATCTTGATACCTCCTCTCAGAGATTGTTCTGAAAATGGCGCATAGAATGAGAACAAAAGAAGCAAATTATATCTTTCACATTAAATGAATAAACTGCATTGATCAATATATACCAAATCACATTATGAATGCCAGAAGTCTGTACTAATCACTAAAGGCTTGAAATTGTGTTTGAATCTAATTCTTCCCGATCCTAGGCCATGTACACAGATAATATAAAAAGACAGAGAGTTCTATAGCATGCAATGAATGCTTTTCTCTTAATAATAAAGTTGGTATTTAAAATATAAATGTCCTTACTATAACTTGTTCAAAGTGTTTTTAACAATCTGAAAAAGTATGTGTACATATTGATTAAAATGTCCATTGTTCTAATCCTTATTGGATTTTTGGAGTGAGGTTTTTAAGAGGTTACAGTAAATGAAACTGAAATGTAAATGCTGAAATCTTTGGAGTTTTGATTTATAACAGATTTGTGTTTTATAGTGCCACTACTCCCTTTTTTATTTTTTTACTTTTTGAATGGCAGGTATTTTCCTTTTTTTTCCATTTCCCCATTTCTCTGATCTTATTCAGATAAACACACTAGTCAACCACTTTATGCAGCTGGAAATGAAGTTGTTTTGTCCTGTATACAATGCCAATGCACTCACAGGGAACGAAATACACGTTTGGGTTAAAGGTCTGAAGAACAGTAGTGGTTAACAACATATATGCTCTGAATATTTGAAAAGCTCTTACCTTTTGTTCCTTTAAGTCAAAGACTATTAAATTATAAATTTCATCAAAAGTATATAGACAATAAATAGGGAAGTATTAACTAATATTAAGTTAATTATTACAAACTGACAATGAAGATTAAGAACATGACAGTCTTATGAGAGTATCTGTGAGCTCTAAGCAGGAATAAGATATTTAATAATAATCTTTATTAACTGACTCAAATCAAGGAAAATACATTAGACATTCTAGTTCCTTAATACACAGTCATTTCTAAATTAATTTTTAATTTAGTCAAAGATTTAAGAATTCAAGGAGTGTGACTAAAAGTTAGCTACCAAAATATTCCTACCTTTTAAAATTTACTTCTAGAAACCTCTTTAAACAGACTCATGCTCATGTTAACATCCCACCAGGATAGCCCGTTTATGGAATGTGCAGTTTTGTGCGTTTATACCTTTTTCCCGAAGTACTCGGGAGAGGAACGCCCCCCGGTGGTGGCGAGGAACCGCATTTATTCCGTTGAACTCAGTCGAGAGGGGAATGAAGCTGAGTAATTACAATTCTGCTACTTGCACGCCGTCCTAGCAATAATTCTTTCCATTCCTTGTTTTAAAAATACAATATTTAATTCCCTACCTGATTATTTATTTAGATAAACTGGATATTATTTGTGTTTCTGGTGTGTTTCTGTTTGTCCCTTACACTATAACTAGTTTTACCTATAAAAATTTTTGATCCTGGAAGCCTTGCTTGCAGATACTAGAACTCGCGCCTTTATAATTACCCTAAGGTTTTCTGGCACCCTAGTGTGATTGCAGACGTGTTCCAGGACTGCTGTTCTTTGAAAAGCTAATGCAAGCGTGTCAGTAAGAGCCATGTAGTGGATTCTTGTAGAGAGCAGCATTTTAATGCCCATAGAAGTTCTTTGGGTAGACCTGTCTTTAGAATCAGTTGTGTTTCCTCTCAGCATGTCATTTGCCTGCTACAGCTCTGCAGCAAGCAGGCAAGTAGTGCCATCACCCTGCAGTAACAGGATGCCAGACCCAAGCCCCATACTCTTCCCTGCAAATCTGTCCTTCCTTAGAAGACAATAGAAGCTGAAATTAAAGCACTGTGACAGCAGCTTATCATCTTAAGGTGCTTCAAAAGCATCTGCAATTTTTCCATGGATACCGAGGAAGTATAACAATTTTTCAAAGTGTAAACCTGTCACAAATTAATAGATCGATGTATATGTGTGTAGTAAATCAGATTATATGGCAACAGAAAAGGCTGCCTCTTGTTAATGAAGAAAATATGTGGGTCATATAACCAGATGCTATATTAATGTGGCTGGCAATTTCATGGAAAATGAATAATTTTTACTACTATTTCCTACAGATAATATTTTGTGAGAAAGATTTAAGCAAAGCAAATTCATTGTTAATAATAAATCTACTTTCAGGAATACAAAAGGAAAATTTATGTACAGGTCATAATTCTGACATAGCAAAGGAGGCAAGATCAAAAGAAATGCTTCCTGGAGAAAGTAACCCAGCCCGGAAACGTAATGAGAAGCACAACAGGATAGTTTGTCATTTTCAGGCAGCAAAGACAAATTCTGCAAAATCACCCACAAACCTTCCACATCTGTGGAAATGTTTACACTTGAGCTGCCTAGGAAATATATTTCAAAGCAGCAAAGCCATTCACCCAAACCAAGACAACAGTGAGATCACTAGCTCTGCCACTTAGAAAACAGTGCTGGGTTCAATTATAGTATAAGGTTAAGTAAAAAGCTCAGAGGCAAATTTTTTTAAAATATGAACTTTATGTAAGACTACTTTTCATAAGCTTTGTTATTGTTAATGTATCTGGGTATTGTCATTATGTTATTGCTGGTGTCCAATGATATACTGCATCAGAACACTAATTTAATTGGCTTTTGCAAATCATTTACTATGTGTGCTTGAGCCAAGTACAGCAAACAGTTAGAATGATTATCCATTTTTGACTCTGCAAGAGCTGCATACAATATATGAGGTATTCCTGGCACTCTAAGGCATCCTTTTAAGTCACCCTTAGCCAAGCATACTAAATGAAAGGCTTGTGTAACCTCTGCCCAGCTGTTGAAGCAGCAGCTTGCTTTCCGCTTTATATTTATTCTTTCCACTTAATATTTTAATTTTTTTTTATAACAATGTCCTATCCCACATTTGTGGAACAGCAGATATGGTCCATAAAAAAATATTACTATCAGCCAGTGAGATCTCCCACTTGTACTCACAAAAATACTTCGTACACAGAAACAGCATTGGGGACTGACACGTTGAATGTGTCCATCAACCCAGTTCTGGTATCTTGGCATGTGTTAGCTCTTGTTTTCTGCATTGTTTAGAAACACCTTTTTTTAGGACTCAGCCTCTCCATCTGCACAACTATCCCTGTTGAAAGCACTTGGGTACGGACACATGTCAGTGTGGAGTTGCATGTTTCCTTTACACCTTCAAAGAAGCTCTGCTGTTTTAGTGTTTCCATCCTTAAGAGTCTCAGATGAGGCAAGCTTCATACTTGAAAGATTTGCACATACACAATTAATTATGTTGTTACTACTTCCTAACAGTGCCAAGCTGTTTTTCAAAAATTTAGAAGCGCCAGTTCACAGGGTGTAGCCATAGCCAGTTGCCAAGTGTCTGATAGAACCTGAAACAGTTACAAGTTTTCACCACCTTCAAGTTTCTCATTTCCAAGCTCATACGTGGTGGTTTAGTAACTGCTGAAATGCTGGAGAAACCATGCATCTTATTTCTAAAATGGAGATGGGAACACTTTGAGCTGCACAGGATCCACCTTGAGAGAAGAGTGAGGGCAAAGGGCAGTCATAGGGGACCATGGGAGGAAAGGCCTAGATGATATGGGATAAGATTGTAACAGGGAAAGGAACTATGACTCTTTGGATTAGAACGCCCTGAATTCTTCAGGTAAAATGTTTCTACCTGACAGTGAACTAGGTGAAGGTATGGGAGACACAGAAATCTGCTAACTGAATTTCTCTTGAGGAGGACATTTTTAACAAGGACATAAATCAAATATAACATTTCTATCAGCACATGCTGTTTTTACCTGTTTACTGGCAGAATATCCCAGTATAGGCATGACTGTAACTGTAGGAGACTTTTTAGAACCTTGGGGATCTTTCCAGATTTCTGTTTCTTTCCCTGGCTGAAGGGCGTAGGATTTGGCAGAGGTAATAGCAAGCTTATTTGTACTATGTTCGGTTGTACTGCACATGTGTTTGGGTTTTTTTTTTAAAAAAAAAAAAAACTATGGACTTTTATCAGAAAAGCAGTTAGTATAACAAATTCTGCTTAAATGTAAAATGGCGGTCTAATACACTTTCTTTTCTTTCTCCTTGTGTTAGCACTTTACTCTGTCCTCCAGGCTGCCAGAAGAGTATGCAACCTTTAAAAATGTATCTTAATGGCAGAAAGGATCTACCTGTCCATCAGTTTCCTTACATTAAAGTCATACCTCTTCCAGCTACTCAATGACTTTATTATCAGGACATGCTTTTCCCAAATGCCATTGGACACTAACATGGTGGCAAAAGAGGCAATGTGTCCTTCCTGCCTCACCCCACTCTTTGGTTCAAGAATAGCATGCTTCACAGTCTCCAAGATTTTAATAGAACATCTAAAAACTTTCAATAGTCCTCACAGAACAGATGTTCCTTCAAAAGCAATCACAAAATGCAAAACATACTACAAGTGTAACTTATTTTTGCTGCATATTCTAAATTTTGCCTTTCAAGATGAATATAACATTTTCAGAAATTCCATTAAATTGTTTATAAAATAGATTCTGATTCTACAAGTGCAATACTATTTTTAAAGTACACATTTTTACCCCTCTATGTTTTTCTTTCTTGCCAGTAAGAAACACCAAACAAGTCAAACTCAAGAGTTCAAACTGGCATTGTTAAATTTAGCTTCTGCATATTCTGAATGCAGTATTAAGCACTTAAATAACAAGCTTCATCCTCTCAGAACACAATATAGGAAATAGTCCATAGCAGACTCAGCTTACCTTGTAGAAAGCCACTTGTAATGCAATCAGGTTGAGTGGACCTGGGTTTTTCCACTGAGGCACAGCAAAACGTTGGCCTCTTGTTGAACTTCTGTCCACAGCTATTGGTCTCAAACAACTTCTGGGGAGTGGAAAAAGTACATCAGCACTACTAAGCTGCTTTTTGCCTCCCAGATAAGCTGTGCTATACATACTTCCCTCTGTTCCCCTAATCCCTTCAGTGTCTCACCTAATGCAGTCTTCATTGACTGAGCTTTATGAACACTTCTTGCAAATGAACATTAACAAGACTCCGAAGGACATTATCGCTTGTGAACAATAAGACCTTCTCCCAGACAATTTCCTTAAAGTAGGTGAATTAAGGACTTTTGAGGAAATATTAAACCATGCTTGTGCCCAACTACAAGATCATCAAAACTTTTCATTAATCAAGACTTATGGTTTAACTGATGGTTCCAAATTTGACCTAGCAGGACTGAAAAGCAGTAAATCTCTGGAAGTACTCATCCATCACAGGACTGTTTAACCTTCTTTCCATTAGCCCCTCAGCAAGATCATCTTCAACACCCAAAGACTTGGCCTCCAGTAGTTTCTTGCTCCTGGCTGTCAACTATGGTGTGCCATATCAAGACCGTAAAAAAGGGGAAAAAGATACCTTGCAATCCTAGAGGAACTTACACTGTTTTATTTTTAGGCATTACTCATAATTTCATCTCTTGTCATTCTCTCTATGTCTTCTCTGCCATTGGTTTGATTACTTTTCCTTTCCTCTGAAAAAGCTCTCATTTTAACATGAAGGAATTCTAATTCCACCATCCAATGAAAGAAGAGTGGTCTGTCCTTTCCTAGATAGTCTCACACATGTCATTGCTTGAGATAACAGAGTCATCAGTAAGGCAAGGTCTTTGCAAGTCTTCTTCTTTAAGAGATTTTTGGGACAGAGATAGAAGAGAGGAAGTCTGAAAGCTGTCAGCAGAAATAAGTAATTAGATTCTTTTATTTACTGTAACTAGAAAAATTAACTCTCAGCTGGTAAGAGAGAGTTAAACAGCATTACACTCTACAATGACTGTTATTTAAATTTAATGACAATATTCAATTTCTCCTTACACCATTTGGAAATGGCTTAAACCTAGCATAAATATGGTTAACCAGTTCTATTTCCTAATTCAGTCAAATTTCCTCCTTCAATGTCAGTATTTCATATTTCAAAACTTTTTGTGACATCTATTTTAACAATGTAAACTTGTCCTATAGTCAGAGTCCCAAACAGATATTTCAAATTTGTAACTCACTCGGAAGTCAACAATGTACATACAAAATATGCATATTATTGAAAAGGTGCTCAGGTTTTCCAGATAGCAACATTACTAAATTCCATGCTTGCATGCTGTTCTGTGTCAAAACAGACTTAAAAAATACAATAATTTTCAGCATAAAATCAGTGGGAACTCACAATATAAAAATTATTATTCTTTTTCATATTCTTCATAAAACCGTAACATTTCTTAATACTTTTTAATCTAGTATTTGCATATTTGTTTCACAGAGAAGTTTATCATGTCAGGTAGAACTAAAAAAGAAGTATAATTTACAGCTGAGAACTATGTAAACGTTTTCTTATTCACAATTTGGTAAACACAATACATTGTAAAAGCTGGAAAATGTAATTATATGCTTTTGCCATTCCTCCAGCCTGTTGTACGTTAAAGAAGACTTCATATACACTGCTGGGTCAGTTACACTCTTTGGGGGTTTTTTGTTGTTCCACGTCTAGTGGGTTGTTTATGTGAGCACTTACTTTTAGAAGAACAGCAGCTGGAAAACTTGAGTTCACCTCCATGGTAACAACCACATTTTAGCTGGAAATATCAGTTATTTTGAAGACTTTCCACATACATGTAATTAAGATAGAGGTAGAAAGCACAAAGTAGTGTTTTATTAGAATGTAAGGTGATATTAAAGTATTGTAGAATTAATATACAAAGATATTTTGAAAGACAACTGGTAGGCAAGAGTAGAAGTAATTTAAATCTAAGTCCTAGTACTAAGGCTATTTAATTTCTGGCTGAGTAAGATAATTATTACTAAAGGAGGTTTTCATGGCAACAGTCTGTGATTATTTCTTCTAAAAAGGCTAGTTCATAACACAACTTAGTACTGGAAAATGAATCAAATATTTCTCCAATTTGTGGACATATTGATAGAAAATCAATGCAGAAACCACCAGAACAGTATATTTTACTTGCTTTTTTATTTAGTTTCTTTAGAATCTAGGTTTCAAAATTAAAACTCCCTCATAAAAATACTTCTAGAGACTATATTAATCTCCCAATGTGTATTAACCCTAGCACAGGGCTCCTATTTCTAGAACAGTCTAGTTTTTTTCTTTAATACCATATTTTCAAATGAACCCCAGTATTTCACTTCATTCTCTTTCCTTTTATTTGAAGTTTTACCCAGGTAGGAGCTGTTACTGGGCAACACAATGTCCCTTCCTGGACAGACAGACCAAGTGAAACGAAGTCATCAATTTCATTTCTGTATCCACTATGTACACGTCTTGTCTCCTATTTAAGATTTTTCATTGTGACTTTAGTGGGCATCACTTGTAAAGACTTCTTCCAAGACACATGATTCAGCTGATTCTTTAAATCACATTCAATACTTGTTGTGGTTTTGATCTT
>VYZT01036726.1:0-18680 GCA_013400735.1 Pomatostomus ruficeps
GCATATATATAAAAATACATCTATTTTCATACATATCTATAAAATAATAAGTGCTTTTGAATAGTCAGCTTTACTTGCCAGCTCAGGGTGGCTGATTGGATGATTCACCAAAGTCAGGACTGTTTAAAATTTATGGGGTTTATTCTCCTTTTATCAAGCATTTTCTACATACAGAACATTCACGTGGTATAAATTACATAACAAAAAATGCATGAGACAGACTACTCCAATTTAGTAACAGACAGTTTACATGATTATTGTTTGTTCACAATGGAGAAGAGCTCTTAAAAAGGAAAACAGATTCCGTAGCTAGAAATGTAAGCAAATTTTTATCTCAGTTAAATCTACTTTACCAGGAGGTTCGCTCAAGCTAAAGAGAGATCTACTGTACCACACAGGGCAGAATGCTCAATGCACACAAGATTACAATGCTAGAAAATTCCAGATTTCTAAGCAATTTTACACAATCTAAATTGCAGTAAAACTTTGTTTAAAAAAAGATATTTTTTTCTGATTGCCTTCAGTAAATGGAGGTCAGTTTAAGAGCTTATAAGCATTCTTTAGCAAAGACATAATAAAAATAAAAATACTCCCGAACTTCTAAGTCATTGCTCTGAGTTTGGATAGATGTTCACTGCTGGCTTTCTATTGACTTGTTATTCTACTTCTGGGAATCTTATTTTTCCCATTAACATATTTAACCAGTGTTATATTAGAATACTAAGTAAACAAACAATAAAAAATACAAAGTTTTTGTTGTTTGGTTGTTTTGGGTTTTTTTTTTTTTTCCACTAATCCGATTGGATGTAAGGACTAGAAAACCTGTTGAGCTAACCAAATGGTTTAACAAATATGAATCAATGGTACAATGAATAAGCAAAAATGTTATCTACTGGTTGTAGACTTCAGTTCTTTGCATTTTCATTTTCTTAAAATGCATTTTCTTTATTTTTAATTACCAGTTTCCTCAATGATATAAGTGAAGCTTTGTGATGCCAGGTTTTTAGAACGTGGTATACTCTGAAAGGATGTGCAATATTTCTTTTCAGTAGACCTGAAACTCCTTGCTGATGCTACCCTGTGATAGCTGAAAAACCTAACAGCTACTTTTTTTTCTTAAAAAAAGGTTAAGCTTCTGGAAGCAGCCCTCAGCTAAGACACCATAAAAATAAACTCCAAAACGCAGTGACAGAAAACACTGCAATTATAATTTCTCTTTATTTTTTCCTGTCCATGTTTGTTGTACAACTTGACACCAGGAATTTGATAGCAAAACTTTCTTTCCAATGACAAGCAATCCTGTAGCCACAGTGGGAATAAATTTTATAATTTCTATGTTTTTCTTGTGAGACTTTAGCTTCAAGGCACAGAGAGATTTAACAGTGGACTGGACAGGACATAACATAACATTTCAGCTTAAGGAGTCAAAAGGTTGTTGTACAACAGCTCTTGTTTTGTGTCTGAAGCAAAACAAAACAAAATTTGAATCATATTTAAGTCTTCTGTTTACAAACGCAAAGTATCATATTAAATTCCCTGAAGCTTTTTTGGTTGGGTTTGTTTTGCCTTCTTATTTTACAATAATTTGTCATACTTATCAATTTCAATATTTAGTTATTTCAGTCAAACAACACAATCTCAGTTGATAATTAATAAGGAGTAGCATTATAAAATAGCCATCGTTTTAGTCACTTTTATGTGGAAGTTGATTCAAATTGTGTACATGTCAAAGAAATAACAGGTATGGAAGGGCCTAACAATTTAAAATTAAAATTGTGTAAATTTGAAGAATGGCGTAATTTAAGTGCAATGTACTGTAAAACTATTAACTCAGTAAATATCTAACACAGATCCTTATGCTTCTCCAACCCAAATTACTGTGTTGCCTCTCTCAACTTCAGTGATTTCACAATTTAACTTATTGAGCCGTCCATCCAGGATAAAGAGAGATTCCTTGGAAGGGGTCATGAGATACTGGCCAAAAAGGCCACTGTCTTTTATAAGACGGTTCTTACTGTTCCAAGGCCATTCGCCTGCTTTGATGGGCTCCTTCAGACTCTTCACCATCTTCACCTTGCCAGAGGAGAGCTCCATGAAGAGAACATCAGTTTGTGTGCTGGAGCTGCAGTAGACGTTGTATCGATGAGCTTCAGTAAAGGATGGCTGAAAAGCTACATCAGATATGTGTAAATTAGTGTGAATGTCAAAAGCATCCTGGATTTCTCCTCTCACTGTTATGGACTGGATCCTCATGAGGCCTTTTGCATCATCAATGCTGACAAGGTAGTGTCCATCTGGAGAGATATGTGGCGTGCCCGTCACGTCGCCATTGTATCCAATCACAGAATCAGTAACGCTGTCCACTATGAGCTGCGGGAGGACAGCCCCGGTGGTGTCAGGCTTGCAGCAGATAAAGAGATATCCTCCAAGATGTGTATAAGCCAGTGACTGAGGAATGCAATTATAATCTCTTAAACTAATTGTCTTGATGTACGACATCGTTTCTAGATCAATTTTCTGGAGCATGGGATCATCCTTATGAAGAATATATCCAAACCTGAAGGGAAAAGCACAAAACCAAAGTCAGAGCTACTGTGTGCATTATATATGAATGGGGAAAGACACTGTGAGCAAAAGAGATGAGTTAATATGTGCAGCGGTGTATTATTGCTATATACCTCAGCTTCACATGTTTCAGATATTAAGCAGTTTATAATATTTAATTTTTAGCATTCTTGTAATTTAGAGTGCATGGAATAAAATGTCTAAAATCCATTTATCTGACTAATGTGAAAGTCCTTTTTTCCTACTGACATGAGGGAAAAGGTAACCATTACTTTCAGCATATCTATTCACTTCTAACTTTTACAAATGCCAGGAAGGAGAAAAAGATTAAATACCAATAGATAGTACATCCCACATACTTGAATTCAGTTCATACAGCTCTTCAACTTACTTGGGAATATCAGCTTAACCCAGCGCTCATTGTTATTCTGATTATCTCAATCTTCCTTATTTTAATTCAATAGAAATGAATATCAGAAAAGGATTTAGGTTTATGCCTCCTAATTATCCAAACACTGTATTTCTTACAATTTAAATGACCCTTTATGCTCTTCCATACATGTAGAAACTTTCACTGAACATGAATAATTTGGTTAAAATTTAAAATCCTAGAGCTGTTTGTTTGCAACCTTTTGAATATAAACTATATGACTATTCTTTAATGTTAATGTATATGTTCTGACTGCACAATCAATTGACTATACATATACATGCAAAAAATGTTCTTCTAAATAATATGGAGTCATGTGAATGTATATTAGCTTTACTTATCTAAGTAGCTTACACAGCACTTTTCCCAAACAACTGTCTTCCTTTGACACATTTCTTGGCATTTTTCTCTGAATTTTTGATCCTAAGAACAAGGCTGCATCATGATATATATAATCTAAAAATACCTTTGACATTCTTTTCATATAAGGCCCTATGACAGCCAGAATGTTCCAACAACTGAGTTGACAATAACATCAAATTTTCACACTATACTTACAACACCAGTATATTTACTAGTCAGTGAACCACCAAAGTAACAGGCAAAAAAGGTTTCAGGACATTGTTCAGTCAGTTCCTCAATAAAAACAGGGCAAATTACATTTGCACTTTCTACTGAATCGATGTAAGAATACTTTTAATTTTAGCCCCACCTTTCAAAATCCTTGCATACTGCATCAGTACCATAAAAGCACAGAACTACAGAATTATTTCAGTTGGAAGGGACCTCAGGATTTCATTTGGTCCAAATCCTGCCCGAAGAAGGGCCAGTGTGAATCAGACTGTCTGCAATTAAAATTTGAGCTGATCATGAGATCATATGTGTCTTTGATTATTCAGCCACTTATAAATACATTAATTCAATGACATTGGTTAGAAAAGTGTGAGTGAGCTTTCACAAAAGTTATGTCTGGATAGCTTGACAATTACCATTACTTTTCTATTCATGAGGTCTGCTGTTCTGTCATAGAGAAAGATTAGGATTGTGAGGCAGAATTTGATTTTTAGGTTTTTTGGCCACATAACATTCATTTCTTAATCTTTTCAGGTAGCCACAAAATCACTAATTCCTGGTTCCATTATTAATTAGTAAACACTTTTCAGCTATAAGAAACAGACTTGTTCTATGTTATGTACAGGATCATCCTGTAACAGAAAAGGTTAAGCAGATAACAACACTGACATTTCACATGTCTCCATGTTTAATAACCAATGTCAGATGCATGGGCAGTGGTTACAAAAGGACAATAGAATTGGCTCATTGATTGTATTTTTATATAACAATGTAAAGCAACAATCAGTGAACTATCCAGGAGCATTCATAAGAGGATAAAGGGAAAACACCTAATTTTAATGTCAATGTGATGACAAGCACTGAATAACTTAATTTTCAGCTATTATAATATTATTTAATCTATTTTTTAAAAAGTACACAGTGCAGAGAATTTTTGTTTTAACTACTTTTGCTCTCAATTTCAGTTGCAAACACACAGTAAATTTTTTGTGTTTGAGACTGGCAAGCTGCCCTTGGGTTTGAAAACATTTTTCTCTTTCAGTATACCAATACATAGTCATGGGGGAAATCAGGAAATCTTTTTTTTTGAAACTGAAAGAAACGGCTCTCTTAGAGCTGTTTTTAGCTTACATAGGTACTAAACCACAGACTTACATCCAAGTGAAATTTTCCAATATATATAAACATACGCTAAATCCATACTGTGATTTTGAAAATATGCAGACAGCATCTACATAATTAAATACATAAATGTTTTTTAAAATTTGGCCTGTTGCTTTCAGAAACTGTATTAAACATAGTAATAAATAGTTTTCTATAGAAAAAGCAGTCATTTAACATTTTACTATATTTGATACATTTTATTCTATATATTTGTTCATCATACTTTATGGTAACTTTATTTAATTCAGGAAAAAACTTAAAATTTCACTGTATATTTTGAGTTGTACTCTAGTTCCCATCCTGCACGAGAGAAAACACAAGTAATCTTTAAAAGAAAAAGTAATCCTTTTTAAAAAACCCAAATGAATTTTTAACCATTTTCTACCACAAAACGAATTTAAAAATCGAAATAGATATATTTTAAACTGGTCAAAACCTAAAACAATTTTTTTTTCATTTATCATATATCAACCAGACAAGCAAGAAGGAATCTTTTTGTTGCTTGACAATTTTTTTTTTAAAGATTATTCCAGGTCATAAAAATTACCTTTTTCTAAAATAAAATATAAATGCAAAACAAGATTAGCATCAATTATCTAAATCAGCAAATCTTACTTGCTGATTTAAATTGTGATTAAAGTGAAGGATTTAAATCAATTTGATTCAAAGAAATCTGCCTTGCTTATGATTATTTGATTAAGCAGTGCTAATGATCAATTTATGTGATATTTTTACTCTCAAACATTATTGGTTTCAAGAGGAATATATAAGTAACTAATCCTTGCTTCTCAAATATTATTCCAGAATAAATGCTTTTAAACTACAGTACACTTAACTTATGTTAACTTTGGTTGCATAAACCCTTTGATTACCAAATCTGAATGTGTTATCTAAGGTTAAAGAAAAGGTCTTGCCTCCCTTCCCTGGGGGCAACATCAGATGAAGATGTGGAAAGACTCACATTTGCCATTCAGCTTTCCCCACCTTCTGGAAAAATCCAGCTTGTCATTACCTGGTGGCATCTTCTCTCACACAAATCCCTGAAACTCTGCCAGTTACAAGGTTTGCACAAACATTCTCCAATTCATGTCATTAAGTTCAATTTAGTTACTGTGGAATAATTAAGATCCTTTAAATGTTTTTTTGTTGAATAACCTGGTTAGTGTGAGTGAAATATCTTAGGAGCCACAGAAGAATGTGGACATAAACCTTCCCAATAGCACAGACAGATTTTTTAAAAATTATGTTTGTCCACAGCAAGAGACTCCAGATCTCACAGTTAGTCAGCAAACACATTTTAAAACAAATCAGCTGATAACATGTCATATATCAAGTGTTTTGATTAAAACTTCCCAAAGCATTCTAGTTTCTTGTGTAGCTTTATCTATCTCTTTGTAATTTTTAGTTCGCACTTCAAAAAGCCACAAGTAAAAAGCTTACAGCATCTTAGACAGATTGTTCCTGCGATGTAAACAGTGGCTTCAGCTTTGGTAATTGAGTTTAACCGAAAACTATAGAAACTGGCTTCAGCACTCTAACCACCTTATCTGATGATATATTTATTGCCCTTGGAGATCTACTGTCCCTTGCTCTGGAACTATTACGGAACTTAATTTTATATGCTGCAGCAGCTAACCACATGTATTCTGATAATCAGTTATGCCTGAATGCCTGTTTACAATGTATCTTACTTTTAAAGTGTGAAAAGAGCAGTTTAATACATTTTTTTCAGTGATTGTTTATTTTCAACTTACAATTATTTACAGTTATCCATGCTATTCATTGTATTCTATTTACTTCTGAATTGGAAACAGAGGTTTGTGAGATATGCTCTTTCCTTCCTTCAAGTATTGACTTCTCTAGCCCTGAAAAAATCTAATTCTATTTTCTTGTAACATTAACACACAGAACACTTTTTCCTTTATAATGTTTTCTAGTTCAAACTTTAAAAAATCATTACTTTGGACACAGATTTAATGTTAGCTTAGAAAGTAATGTTTCTGAAGCCGAATACACCAAAAGTTCAGCTATGTGAACATAATAATACATTGAACTTAAGTAGCAGTTTTTACTTACTGATTTGAAAGCACTGTACAGATATCACAGAGTGTAAAGAAAGCTGAATGACAGGCCTAAGGCTATGTAATAATCCATTGGCATAGTCTGGGTGAAAATACAGGTTATCAAAGGCCCAACATAGGTTTCTAACCTATCATGCTACAGGCTACCATTGCAACTGAAGAACTAAAGAGACAGATGTGAGAAAGTACATATAACAAAAATATATTATTTTGAATAAGAGTGTACAAAATCACTCTGGAAAAATAATGTTTTTGATTACTAAATATAGACAAAACTTTGGACCTGATTGGGAGAGAAATTGGTAAACTTTCATGAAGGATCTACCCTTCCCAAAACCAGAAGTATAGCTGCCAAAAGTAATTTATTAGAACTAATAGGATTCTACCAATACTACTGTTTGAACAATTCTTTCTTGGCTGTCATACTGCCTGTAATGTTTCAGTGCTCCAATTAAAATTCAGTAAAGCTGGACAGGGATGTAAATACCCAAACAGTCCAACAATACAGATAAAAAGAAGCGGGGGGGAAATCATTTAAAGCTGCCAGTCTTCTTGTGTGTAAAAGGATTTGGCAAGCTGTGCGTTTGATATGTTTGTCTGCCTGTCTCAGTGAGAGCTGTGTGGCTGGAGTTTTGAGAAGCTGAACAAATCAAGAGAGGTCCGTTTCTGTGCCTGTGAGGTTTATGAAGGTGATTCTTAGTCTCTGAGAATCGCTAGGCAGAGGCGTAAGGATGGAAAAAGTAATGAAGTTCTGGAGGGAAGATACAGAAGGGAAAAGGGGAAGTGAAGAAAGCTGATAAGAAAAACTAAAAATTCCATGTCTGGTATAGTTTAAAAAAACCCGAACCCAACAGAAAAAACAAAGAATGAGAAAATAGACATTGTTACCTAAAGATGAGAAAGTACTTTCCAAGCCACTGGCAACTGAGGAAGGTGATAAACAGGTCTTTTTTATAGGGACATATATCTGTCAGGTTAGATAATTCATTCCTAATAATTTTGAAAGAATTGACTAGCTCTTAGCATTTTAATAAATCTCAGAATATTTGGAAAGTCTAGAAAAAAAGATTGTTGAAATATTCATAAGACAAAGTCTGGTATCCCAGCTAAGCTGAACAGCTTGATGCATATTCAAGGGAAATAATAAAATAGATGATATGAGAATGAACTACAGAAAATCATGAATATAACACAGTCAACATGGGTTTATGACAAAATGAACTTTGTCAGACAAACCTAATTTAATTTTTTATTAGAAAGCTTTCTGAAGGTAACTGAATATCAGCAGGGCATAGCTTTCTTGGAATAAAAACTGAAGGAAAAATAATTTATCTGTAATAAAGTGTAGTTGTCAATTCGGAATCATCATTTTACAGGGAACTTCTTGGTAGAAAAGCTGATACTTCATAAAATTTTCACAGATGATTTGGATGTAAATATGTGTCCGTGACACTAAGGTTGTAGATAATGACAGAGAAATCATTATAGTCAGTTGCTCTTTCAAGCAAAATGTGTTCAAAGGTAGCCAAGTGTAAAGCTGAGCAACTTCATGTGTGAATGAGGAATGTAGGACATGAACATAGAGCAGCATCCTAAAAAATAGCAGCTGTAAAAGAATTTAATGTCCATAGCAGACATGCAAGTCAATATGAAATCTGAGTCTAATGAGTCAGAAACAAACCCAAGGCCCAAAAGCCTCTGTAAAGTCCTTGGAGGTATATCCAGAGAGAAGTGAGTAAGAATAATACAACAGACCTGTATTCTACACTGGGGAAACTAAACTAAGAATGTTTTTGGTTTTTTTTCATTTCTGCCCTTCTAAAAAGGAACATTAAAAAATTAAGGGCAAGAAAAAACCTGAAAATTGTTTGAAGAATGGGGATGATTGTTTTATGCAAGAAACTGAGTCCAATATGAAAATGGTTGCATACTGAAACCAGACAACTTTAAATTAGGAATAGGTAATTTTTCCTCACAATGGGGACAATATACCATTGCAACCAACTACCAGAGACATGATGTATTTTCCGTGGTGAGAATCTCCAGCTAAAGATTATACTACTATCTACTTGGATAAGTAATGTAGCTTCAAAAATATCAGATTCATTATCTGAATTGCTCGATGACTATTTGAAATGTTTAAAACCTGAAGTATATACAAAAAGGCAGAAAAGATGTTCTCATGGTCCCTTCTGGTTCATGAATATATCAAACACCATTTTTTTTTGCTTTGTTCATATAATCAAAATTGCATAGGTACAGTAGATTTTAGTCTTATATTACTCATTCATATGATGCTGAGATATTAAGATTATAAAATCATAGAATCATCAAGGTTGGAAAAGACCTTTAAGATCACACAGTCCAATCATTCAACCAGCACTACCACTGTAACCCCAAAACCACTAAACCTTATCACCATATCATCCAGATGCCCCTTAAACACCTCCAGGGGTGGTGACCACCCTCTCCTAGGGCAGCCTACTCCAATGCCTGAAAAGAAGCAACCAATTGTTTCAAATCTCATGAAATAACTGTGATTTAACACAATACCTCAGCTCACACACATACACACACACACATGCAAAAACAGAATGCAGAAGAATCTGCCTTTCTGCAGGCCTGAGCTTGTGATGACACTTTCCACGCATTGTATAGAAAAGACCCGTTTCCTAAAAGTTATTTTACACTGGTTCTGCTCTTAAGTAATTGTGAATTTCACACACGAGTTACTAATAATTTTACAATTACTGATCTTTCATACACACACATATATCTTGAAAATAAGCATCCTCCTTGACAACACATTGGTCTCCAAATTCAGGAAGCCTATGAATTGCTTGTAAAACTACAACCATAGAACTATAACAGTTATAATTTCATGTAGGTTGAAAGATATTCTAAGGCTGAATGGTCATTCTTTTGAGGTTTATTGATCTAAATGTAGAAGATCATGGTGGATAATTTGGGGGAATGGTGTTAGATCATGGAGACCTGCTTCAGAACAGTTACCTGTTTACACACAGCAATGATCAGCTGCAAATAAATTTAAGCCCACTGTCCAAAACCCTAATTGCTGCCTTTTAACCAACAGGTGAATCTGTCTTCCCTTTTTTTACAGTATTATGAACCTTCTCAGCATACCAGTGTCAGATTATTAACTCTGTCCATTGCCAGGTTGGCCCTCATCTTTCTGATGAGGAGACAGGAGCAACTGTAAAAAAAAATATTACTTACCAAATTTGTCAAAAAAAAGTATTGTAAGTCACTAAGGTGACAGTTTTGGGTAGCACGGGCAAGTAGATTGGGGGATGAAAAAAAGCTGTATACAATAAAACAGGGCAAGAAAATGTCCTCCAGTGGTGTCTACAGAACCAGCAAAATAGGGGCATTTCACAAAATTTATATTAGCGAGACTTTTGTATGAGGTCTCAGTAAACCAAATCAGTAAGTGTGTGTGCTGAGCTTTGACTATCCCAAGATTTCTTTTTCCATTCCAAGTAAAGGAAAGCTGCTAAATCTGAGTGAAGAAGTCTTCACTACCACTCTGTGTTCTATAGAAAACTGAAGCCTGTTGGGGTTGTCCGTATTGACAATAAAGGCCTGAGTGCCCCAGGACATTCCACTGAGGGAAAGGAGCTTTGGTGGAGGAGGAGAGAACTCCCCCTGGAGATGGAAACAACAGTGGTTTAGTCCAAAGTTCCAGAAGCCTAGCCCCTTATTCCTCATTGGTTGTCTTGTTATCAATCATTCTCGGGGTACTCCCCATGTTCTAGCAAGTTCTGAGTTACTTAGTTGTTGATTTGTTGTTCCCCCTCGACTCCTCCCCCGCTCCCCTGTTATTCGCTCTGTAACCCTGGACCCTCCCTAACTCCTCCCTTGGACCCTATCTGGATTGGTCTATTGTTTTCCTTATAATCCAGTGTCAGGGGGTGCTCGAGGCTTTTTGCCTGTGAGCACGTGTTGTGCAAATGAACTGCACGACTTGCTCACGCCTAGAGTCCCTCCTCATTCTTCGGAATTCCTGCGCCTCTCACCTTCTCCCACCTACGCCAGACCCAGCTCCCACCAGTTGGGCCATACTTGAGCCCTCGTGGTGTCACCACCCCCTCAGCAAGGGCGGTCCGGGGCACTGGGGTCGCACCGGCTTAGGGCAGCCTTGTCATCCGGGTAGGCACCCTGAGAAGGCCAGGAAGCGACAGAAGCCAACTCGTAAAGTTACCAGAATATTGTAACTTTCCAAAGCAGTTGGCTACCTGAAAGGATTTAAAAAATACAGCCATTCATGGTTATGTGATGAAATTGGGTCTGTCACCTCTGCAAAGTTAGCCTGGTTTTTTTATTATTAGGCTATTGGAAAACAAGTGATAGTTGAGAATACTATCACTTTTCCTGAATATTTTATAGTTAGTTGATGGAATATTCAATGCAAAGTTTCCTCACATATAGCTTAGTATGTAGAAGCCACCCACTGCTCATTAATCTCTGATTAATATTTATGACAATTTCAACCTTTATGTCTCTTCTATGCAGTGAAACTTTGCAGTGTATCAGCACATAAAGGTTTTTGTCACAGTTTGTCACAGCACATTTGAATCACATGTACTTAAACCTGCCTGTCATGAGAGCAAATCTTCACATTTCCAATAATTTATTATATAGTTAATGCAAGTGGGAATTGTAGCCTGTGGGCATATCACTCCAATTGGAGTGAATGCCAGAACTATGAAATCTGCCACGGTTTCTTTCTTCACTTATTCCATATGAATAAACAATAAAGATTTTAATCCCACTTTTTCAAGATTTTTGACCATATTGTGTGACACAAACTTAAAAGAAATAGGGCTAATAATACTTAGTAACTCTATAGCCGTTTCTGAAAGAGTAGTATACTGGATTTGGCTGAGATGGAGTTGATTTTTATCATACAAACCTGCATGGTGCTGTGTTTTAAATTTGTGAACAAAAGTGTTGATAACCCACCAATGTTTTAGTTATTGTTCAGCACTGTTGGCACAGCATGAAGGCCTTCTCTGTTTCTTACTCTGCCTTTCCCACAGGTAGTCTGGAGGTTTGGAGGAGGTTGGGAGGTGACACAGAGGGCTACCCCAGGAATGTTCCATGACATGCAACATTATGTTCGACAAGAAAACCTCTTCCGAAGCAGCTGTTGCTCCTGCTAGGTGGAAGCTCAGCTGCTGGCTGGGGACAGCCCACCACAGGGAGACATTAGTTTTCCATAATGAACTTTACAGTACCCAGACAAAGGGAAACTGAGGTAACTAAAATTTACTTGTCCTAACCAAACCAAAAAAGACAGGAAGAGTGTCCTAAAAGGTCATAATTACACAATGCATTTGAATAAAAATGCAGCTCATATGGACTATTGCCTTATTTTTTAAAAATTAAAAAAACATGCCCACGTATTTAAAGTCATGTCATTACAATAACAAAGTTGAAAACAATGTTATAAATTATTAGTTCTGCTATCATCTCACAAAATAAATTCAAGACCATATTTTTAAGTACTTTTAAAGCATTTTAAAAGCATTTAAAATATGGAATTTTGTTCCAAGTTTTATGGGACTATAAGTATGTCTGTAACACATACAGAAAAAAAGAACAGTAAACCCAGGAACTCCATCATTCTTTTCCCAAAATAGTTATCATGATTACCACTATCCTATTTCCTGAAAAACAACATCATTGCCAAGCTGTCAAAATAACCCTTAGAGCAAATCAGATTATTGGTCTACCAAAACTACTCCTCTTGCTTGCTCTCATCAGATTATCAAATGCTTCAGAGAGGGGGAAATCTTTCAACAAATCTTTCTTTGGAATACTGTGCCCACAAGAACTTGCCCATCACTGAGAAGCAACTTATAACATGAGGCACTAACATTAAACTTGTATTTTAAAAGGTATCAATTTTGGAAATCTTACTAGGTATTATTATTATACATAAATATTGTCAGTTTTTACAAGTATTTTCACATCCTCTCTCTTTTCTTACCTAATTTTCACAGTTTTTTTACCTGCAAAATTTCCACCGCCTTAAGTTTCATTGTTCGTGACAGGTATAAATGGTAAAAAACAAATTTTATTTTCCTTATATGCTATACAACTTTCACTTATGAGAAAATGGTGAAAGTGCAGACTATAATACTAAAAGAAGATTCATACAGCTAGCTCTCTTTCACTGCCCAAAATAAATTATTCAATCACTGTCCTTTAAGGTAGGGGGCTTTCAAACCACGAAAAAAAACCCCCCTCTATTTATGTAGAAACATGATTTATTATGGTTTAGAACAAGTAATGCTGGTTTTACATAAAATTCCTCTCAAGTTCTTTATCAAATCTGTTCAGCCTAAGTAGCATTGACTCCTATAGAGCTGAAGAAGAGTATTTTGCTTTTGAGGAATGAACAAAACATCTTTTTCCTTTCAAATATCTCACTGTTCTTATATATCTGTTATGTCATTGCTCTTTCCAGCTATACCAAAAATGCTTTGAAAGTCATTAAACAATTTAAAATGTGTACAGCTTCCTGTGCTAGATTTTGTGGGTTTGTTCCATAACAGGAAGCTAGATTTCAATAAATTAATTAGAAAACAGATTGTAGAAATATCATTGGTAGAATGTGCTAATGTATAGGTAGCTGTAAATGAACTTGAAAAACAGAAATTTGTCTGAAATGTTTAGTGACTCACTCAGTTCTGTGGGAGGTTTCCTGGTTACAGGATGTCGCATTTATGTGCATAACTCTCCATCTTCATCACCGTAGTACCTAAGTAATTTTTTTTCCTATTTTCTAGTACTGAGAAGAGGCTTAATAAGAAACTTATTCCCAGAAGGTCAGTACTCATTGCCTGAACTTCAGCACTGCCACATTTTAATATCCCTTTCTGTATCTGAAAAGGGTTGACATTGTTTACAAACCAATGTATATAGCGATTGCACAAGGAGGTTGTTTATTGTCAAGCCTTTTCTGAATTCAGTTGATACGGTCACAGGGCAAACAACTCATCCTGTGAGTTGGTGTATTTCACACTGGCAAGGATTCTGCTACCATTTTGCTATAACTGTGAATAGGTGTGTAGCAAAAAATCCTTAAGCATCTGTGAATTCCCGCTGTCTTTGGACCCTTCGTCTGTCTCTAAATCCTACAGGACAGAGGGAGGGATAAGAGAGGAAAAATCTCACACCAGTTCAGTGCTGAAATTGCATGAAACATCACTCTCACATACCTGCAGTTTACTTACTCCCAGCCTGTAGAGTTTGAATGGAGGTATGTTTTTTTTGATACAAAAAGAGCATATTACAAAACATAAATGTGCATACATGCATATGAATATACAGAGCAGGTAAAATATCAGCTTGCAGTTGAAGTATACAAAGAAAAGCAGGTTCTAGGGCATCTCTCCTTTCACTTTTTTTTTTCTAATATGAGAAGGGAAAAGTAAAAATACTTTTTGGCCTACATATTCTGGGCCTTCGTCCTAGGGTTCCAAATATTTTCACTGTTCTTCTCTGCACAATCCTGTATCTTCCACATTTGCCTACAAAGAGCCCATTGGTGCTGTTCAAGTGGTAGTCTCCTTGAAAGCAAGGACCTTTCCTTGTCCTCCCAAGGGATAAGCATGCTCTCTCCCCTTGGGATTAAACATAAATATTTTCATTGCACAGCTCATGAACTGGAGAGTTGAATGCCTGTTTATCAGTATCATATACAACTTAGGAGAGCAGTGCTAGATCCCAAGCCACAAAAAGTTGGGTTCTGGGTGATTCTGATAAGGATTTCAAGTTATACAATTTTAAATTAAAAAAGGTGTAGTTTAGATTAAGCATATGTGCAAAATGAGTGCACTGCCACAATGACCATTTTAATTTTAATTACTCTATTTTTATAACCTGTTCTTTTCATCAGTTTATTAAAAATTGATATATAAACCAGGAAATAAACTGACAAAAATGATACATCTTAACTGTATCTCTTCCAGAGTGCATAAACGTATCAATTTGTTTACATTTAGATCCCATTGCTTTGAAATAGACAAGAAAAAACCTATTTCTGCAGTCCTAACCAAGCACAGCTGCTTTTCTCCTCTCTGATTGCATCAGTGTTCAATAAGAAGGTTCAAGAATTGCCATTACAAATGTACAGGTTCACCACAACCCCTTAGTGCAAAAATCATTCTGTACAGGTAGTACTCCTTTTCTGTGGACACCTACTTTTTTATGCATAACTATGGATGTCTGAATATGAGCTGAAAATCTAAGCTGTTATTTCTGCCAGCAGAAATCTAGACCATACAGTCAACAGAGTCCAAAGGATTTTATAAAATAACCAGTACCAGAGGCCTGTAAGGGGTGAGAAAAATTGTTTTCTGAGCTCCACTATGTGTATAGACTAAATCTCCACTAACCATGGCAGAAGACAGACGGCTTACACCCACGGATACACTGCATTTTCACATCTAAATCTGGGTTCCTACAATCTGAACCTCACACTCACCATAAGCATCCTATCAGCATGAAAACAGAATATCCAAATATAGCCTTATAAAACTTTGCACAGATTTGGACAGTCAAAGCCTAAATGACTGACACTACATCACGATGTAACTAAGAGCTACAATTATGTTTGAAATGTGATTGTCTGTTTCTCCAAGCAATTATAAAAAATTCAGGTATCATACAGCTGTAGGGGCTATTAAAGCTGTCCTTTGTGGTCAGAAATTAAAATTACTGATTAGAGGAATACATAGCACTGCTGAAAGTGCCTGCATAGAGTGAAGAATGTTATATAAGTCTCCATGCAAAACAGCCTTAAAAGCAGAGATGTCCCTCCCAGAATTTTCAGGAATCTCTGAAGACAATTTTTGCCTCTCTCAAAGTGTAGCTTTAACAGAAAACCATCACTTTACTTTCCACAAAAAGTATATTTTGCCAACCATAACAATCAACTTCAATATCCTTTCAAGGCTTGCGAGTCATCAAACAGACAAAGAGAAACTCTTCAGTCTGCCTTTCATTTTATCTTAGGGTTTTGCAGAGATCTACGAACAGCATGCAAATCTTATATATGAATTTTCCAAAAGCAACTTTGTTTATCACAATATCTTAGTGAACTATGTTTTCATGACACTATTAAAGTACTTGATATAGTCTGACAGAAGTAACACCACAGTTACTGCAAAATATCAAGATGGAATCCACTTCACACAATGAATTTACAAAAGACAACTCACATTTCTGAAGAATACTAAATATAATGGAATGTGGCTAGCCACCACGCTATATCTCCTGATTTTAAAAGTTCAGGAAATTTCCCATTTTTAAAAAAAATATTTTTCAAGTGTTTCTGTGGACAGGAACTATAAAATCTGTGTAAGGAAACAGTACACCACCTATGCTACACAATTTGTCCCATTCTAAAGCATGGGTCCCACATGGATAACACAGGGAGAAATTAAAGCCTACTCAGGCACAGTTACTTGAATTAATTATAGCAGAGTTAGGTCCAAATTGTCTTACCATTATTTATTGTCTTTATAATACTGTGAAATGTATACTGGGTTATTGTGCAAAACATACTAAAGCAAAGATCACAAAAGAAAAACAAAAGTATGAAAAAGAAATTCAGTGCAGGATTTAAAGAAGTTCTGTACTAGAAAAGTGCCAAAGTCATGTGAATTCTGGCACTTATTTAAATTTGCAATTGCTATTTTTTTCCACGCTTCAGGCAGAGCAAGTTACTTTGCCTCTGCTATGCACAAAGAAGAGCTAAGCAAGATGAAAGTGTGGAGATGCCAACCGGTGGCAAATTAACAACCTGAGTTCCTCTGTGATATTTTCTTGTTTTTAGACAAGGCATATACATTGCTTACCACTGCAACTACAGTCAGTATAAAAGAGGAAATATCTAAGCATTGTTTAAAAAGACAAAATAGAGAAAATATTTGGAAAAGTTTTCCTAGAAATGAGGATAAATTTCATTTTTTGTTTCTTTTAAAGAGTATATTAACATAAAACTCTTAAGAAATGTATTCTTCAGTTCAGGAAGATCGACAGTATAGAAGAATAAAAGAAGATGATGAGGAGGAGGAGAAGGAGGAGGAGGAGGCAGAAAAAGAGGAGGATGTAAAAACCGATGTACTCTATTCTTTCTGGTTTTGGTCTACCCCAGAGATTACCCTTATGAAGTCTATAGACATTTTTTAAAATCTGAAATCAATCACTTCTTGAAAATTATGTTCTCAAAATAGAATGCAAGTAGAAGAGAATTAAATGAGCTACAATCAAAATTATCTGTACAAGAAGCAAACAGCAGTATTTTTCTACAAAAGAGAAATTTTATAACCCAAATAACTTCATTCAAGAAAAGAAACCCCAAACCATTATCTACTTTATCCTGACTGAATAAAAATTTTGTTTCAAACCATCCAATATTTTATACCTTACACACCATTTTTTCCCCCGAAATTTATACAAAAAACAATGCAGGAAGATAAAGTTCTATTATTACAAAGTTTGATCAAATCTGCTGACCAAAAGTTTTCTGGGTCTCGAAAGTAAATGCCATTAACTAGCCAAGAACAGTTTGTTAGAGATTCAGGGTCTACACAGATCTTATAAAAAGCTTCTAATTTGTCAACACAGCAAACTATTACCATTTAAACAAAATACTGAAATAGGAGTGTGTTATATACCAAACATTTTTTCTGTTGAAATGAAGATATCCACAGTAGCTCTGGAGAAAGAAATATTAATAATTAAGGAAAGGAAAATTGGTGTAAGAATGTTTTTCTTAGCTGTATAGCTCAATTGTCTTTACTGGTACTCAGAGATTTTGCCACAAGTGCAACTAAGAATTTTCTAAGAACTTAACATACAAAACTGCAAACACTGTTTACGTTGTTAAAATTACTCTTCAATGTATATCTATACACAGACGATTGCAAAGAAGACTGCTCACACTGATATATTTTACTTCAGTTACCTTGCATTTATACCATTTAAATCATCACACAGTTAATTTTTCTTAAGTGATTTTAAAATACACAATTTTCATTATCACATTCTATTGCAATTACTGTAATATAATGCAGAAAATAAAATATTTACCTCTAGATAAAAAAATATTTTTGATTGTGGAAGTGTTACTAGTTTCAAAACCTTAGCGCTGCAAGAGCATAACAGCTTTCTTCTCAGGACTTATATTATTGTTGCCTGGAAGAGTTCATTTCTGGCAGGTCGCTCACAAAAGACCTTTCTTTAATTTCTGCAATTCAGAAATGGTTGTTTGATGATAACAAAAGGCTAAGTGGATTTTTCCAGTAGGAGCTGCACATCATCACATATGGTGCCTTTCTTTTGGGTACTATAACAGATTTTGACCTTCTAAGTTTGCTCTCCTAATTTTGTTCCTGATGCTCTTTAAAACATTAAGAATACTTGGTTCATATTTTCCTCTTTTATCAGAAAAGGAACTATTGTCTCAATTTTTGGTATTTGCATGTAACAGCATTAAGCACAAAGCATCTTCCTATCTGAGGAAATATTTCCATCTTCTATAAAATCTTAATAATTCTTTATTTTTATAAGCGTTTATGTGCATGAACACATATATTCACACACACACATCTGTAAAATGTTTCTGCCCTCTTCACCACTTTATCTGTTTAGTTGTTGCAAATTATTGTAAATTAAACATTTAAAAGTGTCTCATAAAAAAGAGCAATAACATTTGCAGCAATAATGTGTGTCTGTGATAAGGTACCTGGGAAGTAATAACCTAGCAGTCCTTAGGAATGGCAGAGAAGTGTTAAAAAAAAAAAAAAAAAAATTAAAACCCACAGAACATA
>VYZT01036728.1:0-26037 GCA_013400735.1 Pomatostomus ruficeps
CAAAATCAAAACCACAACAGTTATGATGTGAATATTAGATATGTCACTATCTTTTATGTCATGTTATTATGTCTTTGTTATATTTCCCCATCAGGTATTTCTCTGCATTGATAAACCCCACCCGTTTATTTACACAATTTGTTTGCTTTCTCTCTATGGCCTTGGTGGTTTCCTCAATGCTGGCCCAAAATCCAGCATGCATTTGACCGCAAGGCCCACCCTTTCTCCTTAAAATTACTTGGATGCATTAATGCTTCATGAAACAGCAGTACTGTCCTTACAAACACATTGCAAGATCAAATTTCAGGAATGACATGGTGAATAAGAAAACACTGTTTTAGCTAATTTTCTTCTGCTCACACTAAAGCCCATATGCCTTTTAAGTGCAGAAAAGGAAACTGACTTCTCCTTTTGGCAAGTCCCGTAAGAAAGGTTCTGTGTGAAGGAAAAAAACAAGAGGTGGAATATAGATGCCACTTCATCAAAATTTTAAGCACTTGGCCCTGGGAAGCAATCCAATCCATGTGACATATTGCTCAGACACTGTACAATCACTGCAGAGCAATCAAGCCCAGACACTTCCCCCTCTCCTCTGACAGCATACCACAGGGGCTGTGTGCACCCCAGCAGCAGCTCAGTCTGCTTAGGTGTGTTGTTTACTTCCTGCACAAACAACATACAGAACCTGAGGAAAAGTTATGCCCCTTCAGGCATTTGGAATCATGGCCACAGAGCCTCCTTCGAGGACAGGTGCCAGCAAAAACACAGCTGAAAACTACACAGTTACTGTCCTTGAAAGTATAGGAGTTAGAGGCTGTGTTTTTAGGAATCTGTGTAGTCCACAGACTGAACGTCACATCAGAAGAGAGCTTTAACCAGCAGGGCAGGACACTCTGGGGAACACGCTCATGGCTGACCCTTAGAAGCCAGACAGCAATTGAAATCTGTGGGACCAGTAAAAGCTCGTGATAGCCTGGAAACTGGGTTGCTTTGCTTATGACAAAGAAGAACTGATGTTCAGGTGCTGCTTTCTGCATCAGGCTACTTACCGTGGGATAAAAGATTGCCTCTTTTCTGTCACTGACATGACACCCTGTTCTCCAAATACATCAATCTTTTAAAAACTGACAGCAGCCTCAAATCCCTACCTCCAGCTGTCACTGCTTTGGCTGTGAAGCTTCCTGGCACTGTACTTGAGAGGCTTCTCTGCCTTCTTCTGATCCCAAGAGCTTTATAAGCTGCATTGACTCAGTAAACTCAAGCTATTTAAAACTACTGATGCTTGGATGGTAAATTCAGGCACTTAGGAAATAATAAATCTGTGCAATTGCAGTTTTGTTCTCTTTTAAATTAATTTTGTGCTCTCCTACCAGTAAGAACACAAGTTATTTGCATTAATTGTGGTTCTGACATTAAAATCAACACCATCCTAAGTATGCACAGAGGGGAAATAATTACAGTGGCACAAGCAGCAAAATAATTTCCTTGTCTAAGCACTCATCTTTGTAATCTAATAACAGTGAACCCGTCTGCCTCCCACCCTTCCTCTGCCACTCTAATTTCTCTCTTCCTTCCTTTCTCCCTCTCTTCCTTCCCATCCATAGTACCTCTTCCCACTGAAACATCCGCAGCATTTGCAGCTCTGAACCTTGAATATTGTATATTGAACTGAGGTTAAAGGCTGACAGTAATTGCCAAGAAGGAAGGCTATACCCTAAAGCCGTGGAGAGTTTGCAGAGCCCTGGATCAAGACCAAAGTCTGATCTGATTCTCCTTCTCCCGTGTGCAAACATCAGAAAACTTCTGCTCTATGTGTTGGTGCTGACACACACTGTAATTAGGTAGTAGGGCCACAGACCACATTCATTTGTTGTTAGTCTGTCCACTTCTTTCTGCTTAGGAGTTGAAGAGTGAAAGAAGGCTTGGTGTCTCCAGTATCATTTTATTCCTGGAGAAGCTCTAAAATAGGAGCATGTGTGCGGAGTGAAGGAGGTAACCTAAAATATCTCTCTCAAACTTCAGGTTTTATCCCCTCAGAAAACAAATCTGAATGTCTTTGTTCTACATTTAAAAATTTCAATGCCTTATGCTTCGAGAAGGAACACATTCAGTTGACAGCATGTGATTTTCATCAGTAAAAACATTCCTGAACACTTATTTTCCTGAGTAAATAGATTAGCTAGTTTGACTTACAATTAAGTAAATACAGTTGAACTCTTTAAGTACCTTCCTATCTCAAAATCTATAGGGGGATACTACAGGCTAAAACCTAAGATCTGTGGAACAGCTTGTAAAAAACCATAATTATAATATTATAAAAACCAAATATTGACCAAAAAACCAATATGGACCTTAAATTCACTCTTCATTACGTTCATTATCTCATTTCTGCCCCAACAGGTTCCATTTGTAGGGTAATCAATGAGTCCTTTATCTTGAGGATTTTTGTTTCTTGATTGTCTGTATTGTATAGATAAAATCTTAACACAGTTCATGGTACATGATTGTCAGCTTTGTGCTCTCCACCAAGCTCAGCTGTTTGATTCAGCCATCAGGATCAGAAGTCACTGGGAAGGTTCTCATGCAAATTCAGTTCTCTCTTCTCCCTGGTAAGTTATTTATACTGGATTATGCAGGAAAATAATTTTATATCGAGACATATATCCTTGTATTAAGTGTGGTCAAAGCAGGCAGCAGGCTGAAAGAAGGTGATAGCAGGGACACGCAGACATAGAGCTGATCACACAAATTTGCTTCCCTTGAGATAGAGGCGAGTTGCATGTTGCATGCTGGTAGAGAAACAGATGGAAAAAACCATCAGATAGGCTTGGCATTTGATTGCTCCTTTGCTTCCAGGGTTGTCACACCCAGCAGTGACTCCATGGGGTGCTATTTCCTCTGGGAGGGCTCCTGATGCCAGCTCAAATGCCTCACAGCTATCTGACAAAAGGTGTTGAAGTGGTGCAAAATCCTTCTGCCAGTTCAAGTATGCTCAAAAGAAGTTTGAAGGAGCAGTTTTGTCCCTAAAGGCTTTATTTTTTTTTCTTCTTTTTTTTCCTGACCAGGTGTAATCTGTCCTTGTCCAGATGGCATTAACATTATTAACCTGGGTAATTCAACAGAAAAACAATCATGAGTTCACAGCAGACCTGCATTAGGGTAGTTAGTGGGTGATGATTCACAGTCTCAACCAGAGCAGATCCCTGTCTTGACATACTCTAAGGTGTCTCTATGTGCAGAGAACTCTGAAGTCACAAGAAATAAGATCTTATTTCAAGCTCTTCGAACAATTGCCGCTTTCACCTTTAACAGGTTACTGAACCGCTTTGTGCCCCTCTTCTAACTGGAAAATGGGAACAATGCTTACTTTTCCATGTAACGAGGTAGGAAGCATTGTTACATGTACATGTACAAACAATTCTTAGCTCCTCAGTATTCTCTCATATCTATTAATCTGTTCAGAAGCATTTTGTTAGTCTCAAGAGCTGCAAAAATCTTTTGCTTCTGCAGTTACCTGTGTGGGAGTAGGTCAGGATTAACTCTTCTGAAGTTAATAATAAAACCAGACTGAGTAAATACAGAAGCAAACCCTCCCAGTAATGAAACACCTCAGACTCACTCTCACAGGATCTGAACTTTCTTGCATCATTTTCAGAATCTTTACAAACTCCTGTGACAAAAGACAACTGTTTCATGTTTTCACTCCTTTAGGAACTTGTAGAGATCTAACACTGCTGAATCTGACCTGTTTCTCAAGTTGAGAGTTTAATTTTCTAACCTGGAAACCAGTTAGGTTTCCAGTCTGGGTGTTTTACTCCCATGCACAGACACTTTAATCTCATTAGAAAACATGTAATCTACAGTATGAAACGTGAATAATACAGGTCACACAGTGAGTGCAGACAAGTCCAGAAAATTACAGTGAAAGTGGTATTAGTAGGCTTTTGTATTTTCCCCAATGAGTCCTAGAACCTGTGTCCTGGGGTGCACTAGGCACAGCATCACTAGCTGGGCAAAGGAGGGGATTGTCCTGCTCTGTTCTGCACTGGTGTGGCCTCACCTTGAATATTGTGTGCAATTTTGGGCACCACAGTACTACAGTAGTATAAGGCTATTGGAGAGTGTCCAAAGGAGGGCCATGAAGATGGTGAAGGGCCTTGAGGGGAAGCCAAATGAGGAGGGGATGAGGTCACTTGGTCTGTTCAGCCTGGAGAAGAGGAGACTGAGGGGAGACTTCATTGCAGTTACAGCCTCCTCATGAGAGGAAGAGGAGGGGCAGACACTGATCTCTTCTCTGTGGTGACCAGTGACAGGACCTGGGGAAATGGTGTCCTGGTTTCAAAGACAGGTATCTGCTAAAGAAGGCAGAAGCCTCCCTTAGAATAGGAAATGTAACCCCCTTCCCTCTGAATTAGTATAATTTTGAAATCAAGGGGCTTTCAGGCAACGATATAAGAAAAGGAACAACAGTTCTTTACTAATATATATATATATAATATATGTGTATATATATAATGAGGCAGACAAACAACAACAATGGTAACCACAACAAAAGAAGAACAGAAAAAAACCCCAAACCAATGAACAGTNACAAGAATGCAGCTGAAGACAGAAGCCTGCAGTGGTGGCAGCTTCTCCCTGGAGCTCCAGCAGCCTCTCTCTCTCACCTCTGGATGTCCAGAAGTGAAGTGTCCTGAAGCCATGCTTAGCCTCTTTTTTAACTAGTTCCATTCCCCAGTATCCCCCCTCCTCTCTGAGGGGAAATCTCAGATAACAGGGAATTTCAGATAACAAACTAGCTAGCTGCACCCATCTCAGAGCCAACTCTTTGTCTTTCTTAAGTACCCAGCCATTACTGTTCCTTAGCAACAAATGTGAGGAAAAATTCCAAAGAGAATGAACAAAAGGGAGAAGGATCCCAAACCCCAACAAATGGTCTGAAGCTGTGTCAGGGGAGGCTTAGGTTGGAAATTAGAAAAAGGTTCTTCACCCAGAGGGTGTTTGGGCACTGGAACAGCCTGCCCAGGGAAGTGGTCCCAGCACCAAGCCTGACAGAGTTCAGGAAGCATTTGGACAGTGCTGTCAGACACGTGGTGTGATGTGCAGGGCATGGTGCTGTGCAGGGCCAGGAGTTGGGCTTGGTGATCCTTGTGGGTCCCTTACAGCTCAGTTTATTCTGTGATTCTGTGAAGAATCTTACACACCATTTACTACTCACAAAGACCACACACTGAATACATCCAACCACTTCATCTCTACCACATCTGTTTGAGTCAGCTATAGCTGAGTGATGGGGACTGTTTCAAATGCAGAGTCCTTCCTTGACTGTACAAAGCACAACCTCCAACCTTTTCTCTGTCCATGTAACTGTGCTGTCTGAACTCAAGCAGTCCTGTGGCACTTCCCAGGCTCCTTCTAGGTTTCATATGCTACCTTTGTCATCCAAAACATACCTGGCAGAATACTGTTATAATGCATTCAGCCTCTCAACATGAGGAAGACATAAAACTTCAGATTTAGCTGCAGCTATATTACATTGCCTCAGAGAGCTGAAACATAATAAGTAAATCTCATATACGTGGTTCCCACTGCTTACAGATCTTAAATAGCTTGTTGGTTTTTGTTTCACTTTAATATGTATTAAATTCTCTCTGTAACATTTTTCTGTCTTTTGTAGACTTCCAGGACAGCCTGAAGTTCAGTAAAAATGTCTCTGTTTTGGTGTAAGGTGGATTTCTTTTCAAAACATGCATGATCTTCTGGGGAAAAAACCCCAGGTAGTCTGGAGCCCTGGATTCTGTACCTCAGAAGAAGCCCTCAGGACATGCCAGAGGAGGGATGCAGCTCCAGAGCATGGAAGCATGCAGAGCAACTGTGGCCCCAGCAAGGACAGCAAACCTTGAGGGTGACTGATACCAAATAGCTTTGAGAAAAGACTGTAGCCTCTGGTTACTGTGACCAATCCAAATCTGTCAGGGACAAAAAATGGTTCCAGCAGAGCCCTATACTGTCCCCCTATATAAGTGACCACAACACAGGCTAAGGGCAGAAGAGATCGAGCCAATCATGTGGGAAGAATTTAGCTCCAAATGTGGTGGGGATCCTAGCTTCTACGCAGCTCAGAGACCACCGCTGTAGCAATACTGATAGCATTTCATTCAGCTCCTGCTGCTGCCAAGAATTTAGGTTGCAGACTCCTTTTCTCTCATCCTCCCTCAGCTACAATCCTGTCTTGGCTCCTTGTGCACTGTGGCTGCTGGGAGGTTGATCTGCAGGACCCTGAGCTCCCCTTCACCTCGAACACCCCCACCTTGCTCCAGCACCTGTGCACAGGCTCTCACTACAGTCCCCACACCTGGACCCCCATTTTACCTAGCGTGGGGAAAATGAGTGTGGGAGAGCACAAGGTTTCTCCACCCAACCATGGCTGCACTGTGCCAGAGCACGGATCATCCCCTGCTTGCTGCCCTGGATGCCCCAGAATCGTTGCCTTATAAAGACCATTTTGTCTGTGGCTCACACTCATGCCTTGTATACATAAAGAGAAATTGAAATGTTCCAGGCTCTGCTGTCATCTTCTGAGCAAAGCAGTAATATATGGCCTTGCGACTCCTTCTCACCGCTGCGGGGGTTGAGTTCCTCTCCTCACCCGCCGCACTGGCCAGGGTGGCACCAGCCTGGTGAGCCAGTGGCTATGGGGGACCCCCTGGGATGGCTTTGCTCAGCCTTGATCGTGGCCATTGACATGTTTCCATAAGATGACTGTTGGCTGAGGGCCTTCATAAGAAGAGGTCTCAAATTCCTGGTACCATATTGCCTTTACAACACATAGACCACTTTTACAGCCCTGTTAATAACCACTTTGTCAGCTACCTGGTATTAAAACTGTACAATTTGCTGAAAGGAACTGTAGTGGAAGATTACCTCAAAACCTCAGCCAGAACAGCTCACATCTTTCCACTTAAAAAGCTGCAAGAATGCAGAAGACCAGAGTTTCACCCTCAGCAGCTCAGCACATATTTCATGGCAAGAGAAGAGCAGCACAGGAGGAGGTTGGATATGCTGGACCTCAAATTATAACTCACTAAAACAGCTCAGAGCAGCAAAATAGCTGCTACTACCGAGAGGAATGAATTGGGCATAACTTCCCTTCAAAACAGTGTCACAACTGAGACTGTTACACAGGGCAGTGGGATTGGCTAATTCTCATCCTCCTCCTGTCATTACAGGGGAAAATCAGGCTCAAGTGCCTTATGTTTTTCGAGTGAGAAAGATAATGAAACTCTTCCTTTATTTACAGGAACTCTGGGCAACACCTGTTTTGTACACAAGACTGTGTGTCTACTGGTGTTAAAGAAATCCCTCTGTCCTATTGATCTGTTGCCATTCACTCCAGACAAGAAAGCCTTGTGAACGGTGTGACTTAAACTTCTCTCTAAGCAGAGATTTACACTAAGTATGTATTATTTCCTTAGACTTATTGCTTTGTGTATGCACAACATACATCCTGCAAATCAGTTCTAATTATACGAGTAGTGACCTCTTTTATTTACAGAAGGGGAAGCTGATCAGGCAAACGTTTCTCTTTTTTTCCTTTTTGGCTACAGGAGGCCTCCTGACATAAATATGCTAAAACCTTTATATCAGATGTGTTGAAAGCCCAGCTTTAGCTTCAGGCCTATGTTAACAGATTCTTATTGAAGCCATTCTTGTTAGGCATCAACAATGTATTTCCTCAGCAAAGAAGTTTGACAGCAAATGCTGCTGTAACTTCCCAAATGATCCTTTCTGTCATTCCCAAGCAAGGCTGGGACAGACACCTGTCATATGGAGAAGTGGGGGACCAAAGGCCATCACAGCTCACCACACTTTCTTGGTTTGCTTTTGCTTTACCAGGCTAGTGGGGGCTTCTAGTGCCTGTCCTCAGTCAGGCTGAGATTTGGCCATCAACAATTTACAAGAGTATGTAGTGACAGGACAGGGTGAATGGATTCAAACTGAAAGGGAGTAGGTTTAGATTAGAGGTTAGGAAGAAATTCTTTACTGTCAGGGTGGTGAGGCACTGGAATAGGTTGCCCAGAGAAGTTGTGGGTGCCCCATCCCTGGAAGTGTTCAAGGCCAGGCTGGATGGGGCTCAGAGCAACCTGATCTAGTGGAAGGTGTCCCTACCCATGGCAAGGGGTTGGAGCCAGATGGTCCCTAAGGTCCCTCTCAACCCAAGTGATTCTATGATTCTATGATCTCCCACCCATTCCCTGGTGTGTGAGAGAGGTGAGCAGGACAGTCCATTAGGATGCACATCCTTTCAGATGGCAGAGAGGGGAGAGGATAGACATGCAATGCAGATGCAGGGAGAGAAAACTTGACATGACATGCACTCAAATATACTGCAGACCTACAAATATTGAATTTGGAATAAAAACATATATATTATATATATAATATTTCTTTAAGGTATATAAGAATGCACACATAAACATAGAAGAGTCAAACACCTTAAAGCCATTTACAATAGATTAGCTACTTCTTGATTCAGTGCCCTCAGAAGATCTATGTCATCTGTAGCAATACGAAGGAGGGAATCAAGACAAAAAAAACCTCTCGACTTAAACCAGGATTTAATTTTTTTTTCTCCACAAAACAGGCATGTGTGCTCTGCTGCCTGGCAAAAGACCCAGAGCAAATTCTGAAGGACAAAGGAGATAAACAAACAGCAGTTTAAATTAGCAAACCACAGATTGATACACAGCATATGCAGCTAGAGCAAAAGTGAAAGCTTAGAGAGAAGCTTCACAAGGCAAGAAGATTGTTTGGCCAGAAGCAGGATAAAGGCTTGCCTGCAGCCTAGAAACAGGCTCAGATCAGCAGCACGCAGCTCCCCACAGCTGCTATATTTACAAGACTAAAATTGTTTTCTGCAAAAACTTCAGGCAGGCTGTTCTGGTATCTGTAGTTACAGTCCAGACTTTGCAAAGAAAATCTAGGTGTGCTGACTATAGACTACTACTAATAATATAGGCTGTGGGAAAACAGTTATTTTGGGAAAGAAATGCTTGTAGTCATTTCAACAAGTGGGAAGGGTTGAAAAACATGGGTTTAGTAATAGGGACTCAATTCAGTTGCATAAATAATTTACTGTCCTCAGAGTGTCCTACAGAGTTCTGTCTGACCCTATCTTTTTAGGGCACTCTAGGTACCAGCAAAATAACCCTGATCCCTTGGTGTCAGGAGCAGAGCACTTACCATAGCCAGGCAGGCCCACAAGGACAAGAAAAAACAATACTAAATACAAATATAGAAATTATGGGGGAAAAACCCCACAAACTTACAAGAAGCAGATGAATAACAAATGGTTAAAATCTTTCTGCTACCAAGTGTGACTTGAAGAAATCTAGATCAAAGACCAGAATCCAATGTTGTGTATGCTAATGTTCTAGGAAAAAGAATTTGTACTGATGTATGCAGATTTGTCCTTTGGCCATAGCCTAGGCTCAGAGGGCTGTGATGGGAGGCACAAGCCCCAGCTGGAGACCAGTCACGGGGCCTACCCCAGGGGTCCTGGGGTACCTGCTCTAGCTGACCCCGCTTTCACCACACAGTTTGCAGAGAGGCTGCCTGGTCTGTGATTGCATGTGGAAAAAATTTACTTGCTGTCTCTAAGTTATGATTTCTTCTATCCAGAAACATGACACAGCTGATGAGCATATAATGGACGTCATAGTCAAGGTATTTGCCAGAAATAGCACACTGATAATGGCAGTGGTAGACAATGGACCATAGCTTACAAGTTTAAGAGTCAAAGCCTTGCAAATCACACAAACATTTTACTTCAAGTGCAGGATATTCACTGTGTAAGTACACTGTGGATAGTAGTGCTACAACAGCTAACTATTTAAACAGATTATAGCATGCAGACCTTAGGGAAGCCAGATGTTTTGTGAAAAGTAACTAAAAATATGTAGAAGGGCTCATGTGAATGATAGAAAATAAAAGAAGACTCTAGTGCCAACAGCCTATAAAATAGCCTTAAGAAAATCTGGAGTGAGTTATATCAGGGGAATGCCTGTGAAGGGAGGAAAAGAGAGAGAACATAACCACACAGAGAAAGCTTCATCAGTGTAGGTCATGAAGACAAACTAGTTAGAAATGTAAAATGGGATATATGAATAAAAGATATTATCTAGCTAAGGGAAAGGTGGACAGAAACAGCCCATGACAGATGGTAACAGTTGAAAGATTGAGAAGGATATGAATAAATGAGAAATTTATTTAAGGAAGTACTCTAAAGAAAATGCAATCGCATCTTCAGTAAAATATTTTGAAAGAAATTCTGGCTAAGGGGGATTTCTGAGGGGAAATGGCATGGAAGAAAGACTGAAAACTGTGAAGACTCTAACCTGAAGAAGAAGGAAGGAAGATTAGGCAAGATTGCTCAGCCTATGACAGATTCTTGGAGAAGGGAACTCATCTTCCCACCGGGTGAAGAAGATAAAGGCAAGGCAGAAAAGATTCAGGTGCACATGCAAAAATAAAGTTGGGTTTTTCAAGGATAAGACTCTGAAAATAGGAAAAGTATAGAAGGACTTGTCCATGAAGAAGAAAAACTGTCACAGGACACGTGGCCAGGTTCATCTTTGCATTTGAAATGAGATGGCCACAAAACTGAGAAGGTGTCTGGGGAGTCTCTCAAGCACTGGAGCAGCTGGGACACAGGAATTGCTTCCTGACCAAGAGCTTTTAGCCAGGATCCCTTGCTGGGGACAGACTGAGACTGTTACACTGACTCTGCCTGCTGAAGACTTTACTAGAATTTTGCTGGATATGGCACCAGGACAACCCACTAAAACACAAAGGACAAATTCTTTGACATAGGCTAGAAACAGAACAAGAGATCAGACAGTTAAGAAAGAATAACAAATAAAAATGTAACAAAATGGAGGTGCACAACAGAAGACTGAAAACAAAAGACCTGGGAAAAGAGTGGAAGAAAAGTAACAACAATTTTGTGAAGATATCTAACATCATTGTTAGCAATGTTGGTATCACGGTCTTCATTAGTTAGCAATGTTGGTGTCACGGTCTTCATTAGTTAGCAATGTTGGTGTCACGGTCTTCATTAGCCAACAATAAAAGCCAAAACCAAACCTGCAAAGATGGATTTGATTTGAAGAACTAGGCACTCAGGAGAAGCTTGGACTTCTTCCAGCTCCATTCAACAGCTGAAGGTGTGAGCAAGATGAAAAGCAGAAACCAGTTGATGCTAAGGAGTGTCACAGATGCTAGAATGTGAAACAAGGAGACTGAAGACAAAGAATTACAGCAGTAAGACACACAAAGTCTATAACCAGCTACTCCACCTACCCCAGGTCACCATGTTATTTGCAGGAAATTCTAGGACAAGGATGTTAAGGGAAAATTTCATACAGAAATTTTTCTAGTCTGTGGTATCATCTAAAAGGTGTTGAACCACAAGTGGTCTAATTCGGTGGCCAAAACTCTTCTTGAGAGACGTGGCATTCTGCTTGTGACCCTGCATGCCATACATCCCCAGTGGAGACCAGGAACTGAATGCCACAGATAAAACATTATTTGCCAGTTTTACTGAAGACATTTTGCAAGAGCCCACAGCACCAAAAAAAAAAAAAAANCAAACACCAAAAAAAAAAAAAAAAAAAAGGAGGGAGGGGAAGATATTAGAGCAGCTAGAGCATATTAGTTGTTGTGAGAGAGCTTGTCTACCCTTGCTGATTGATCCCAGGGCAGAAGGTTCCAAGTCCACTAGTGTTTCCTGACATACTCTGCAGGCTCATCACACCTCTATCCTCCCTACTGTCCTTCATGGATCCAGACAGAAAACTGATCTGTTCCTGCATGTAACTATCCTGGTATCTTATAAGGATTTAAAACAGATATCCAGGACAGGAAGAGGTCGTGTCAGCAATGATACCTGACTTCTGAAGGCAAGAAACATGGGTTTGCTTGTGATGTGACAGATTGAAGATATCAGATGCAGGCTGTGAGATTTTTGTCCATGCTAGTTCCCAGCTTTGGTGTAGGGTCATAACCTCAGAGAAGTGCAGTTCCACTGTCCTGAAAATTTGACAGAGTTAACAGCAGCTTCAGAACTTACAGGCAAATCATACAATTCAATCTTCTAACTCTGGAGGAGGCTACTAGGAACACCTTCCCAGCTTGGGAACAGGTTGCTGCTGCTGCCTGGAAGGCTGGCAAGTCAGCTGTGGGTAGCACAGTGAAACATCAGTCACTTTTTAAAGACATAGAGCTGAAAACTTGCTGTAAGCTATGTAAATAGAGGTCTGTGTGCTTTATCCCATGATACAGACTGTGCCATTGAGTGATAACACCAGAGAAACTTTGTGAGTCCACATGCTGAGTGATGAAGGTGCTTCACATTCAGTGGGATCATAGTGCACCTGAGACACTGCCTAAGTCCTTGCATGTTTTCAGTAACGTGAATATCTACCCATAGTTCATGCCATTGAATGTGTAATTGGAATAGGACACTCAAATTTGCAATTTTATTCTTCCTGGACGTAACAGTAGGACCATAGTGAGAGCTATATATTATTATCAACAATGCCCAAGGTTATGTGTATTTGGAAGGGAAGGAGAGCAGGGAGTAGCTAAGGGGTCTGCAGTCCTCTTCTCCCCATGAGCACTACCTGGTTTAATGCACTCTCCAGGCCATGTAATACTAGAATGTTCTGTGCCTGAGCTTCCAGCTCCAACAACAGCTGTGCTTAGCTGCAGTCCCAGGTGCTCAGTCTGCATCTGAGTCTGTTGGATTGCACACATCACCCAAAAGCCTCCTGGTAATAAGTGCAAAACCACCTTTGCTGATAGGTGAAGGAACAAGAATAGGAAACTTTGTATGTTTTTAATTGCCTACGTAACTTGACAATATGACTCTTTTTTAAGATGAAGGTAAAGGCCAAATTGATATTATATTTGCAGGAACATTTAGCAATGACTGAATGTCCAGAAGTCTGAGACAAAGTCTACACTGTGTAAAATCCTACTACTACTGAGGGTCACTTGCAGGTTAGTTATGAAAAATAGAATATTGATTAGATTTTCAGCAGCACTCATGGGTTACTGTAGTTCATTGTAGGTAGTTCTGTCTTGAAAACATTGCAAAAATGTCAATTAATTAATTCACTTGAAAGAGTAGAAAAATTCATCAAGCACATTTGTAAATCCAGAAATATAACCAAATAAGGCTAGTGGTGATGTTTTGGCCAAGAATTTCAGAGGAAAAAAAAAAAAAAAGACATGTTTCTGTAACAGCCCTTTGAGCAATATGGTAACTCTCAATAGTATTCACTGATTTCTTCAGGCATGCTTCTAAAAATACTACAAAGTCATACTTTTTCTAATCACAAATCTTTCACTCTACTTGCCATCATACCACAGCTTATTTTTTACTTTAACCTTTTACTTTCAAAGTTAACAGTTCCTCAGAAATAAGGTTTAATATATTCAAGATTCAAATAGTTCATACCAACAGAGTTAATCCTGCATTTTTGTTTTCCCACATGAACATTTGTTTGTGCCTTCTATGTCTGTTGTAGATTTAAAATATTGGCTTCGATACAAAACATGCATTATTTATAAAGGAGTGGACAAGAGGCAAGTTGCTAGTATACTTCCTGAGCTTGTTGCAGTGTGCTCTGGCCAGTTTCGGTCTATCTCATGGCCAGGCTCTGCTATGTACCCTCCCCCACCCCTCAGTATTGGTTCTCCACCCCCCGGAGGGCTCTGTATTGTGTAATCCTATACAAAGCCCACCAAATTCAAACCCCGCAGTGCTCCCCTATTGGATGTTGTACCCTCCCCCCGCCCCCTCATGTCGGTATTTATGTAACTGTAACCACCCATGCCAGTGCTTCCCCGGCACCACACTGGTGGCGAATAAACCATCTGGGAACGCCCCTCCACCTGTCTCTCCTTCTTTGGCGCACTTGGAACATCGTTGGGTTGGGTGAACCCCTACAGGAACTTCACCAGCCCACCCGTGCCTTGGAGCAGCCTGGACAACCCCTGAAGCCACGGATGGACGCGTGATGCTCCGCCAGAACGCACCGCAGCATGAGCTATTACACACCATGTTGTGGAAATGTTATTAAAAAGCCCTATTTCACACTCAGACAAGCTTCAGAAGCATTTAATACCTGAGAAAAGTTGTGTGATAGGTTTATGCAAAACTTGTCTAGGAAGATCTTGTTTTACATCAAGCTAAATTCAGACTCCCCTTCCTTCAGGAAATTTGGAACTGTCATTATTCCTTTTCCTTCTGTTTTATGATCCCAAAGACAGTTTCCTGCATTTCATACATGAAAAAAGCACGTAGTAATCACCAGGATAAGACTTAAGTGAAAGGCAAGACACAAATTTGTTAAAGTGGGTTTAGAGGAGACCACAAAGATGATCAGAGGGCTGGGGCACTGCTCCTATGCAGACAGACTGAGAGAGATGGGATTGTTCAGTCTGGAAAAGAGAAGGTTCTAGGGATACCTCAATGTGACCTTTCAATACTTAGAAGTGGCTCACAAAAAAAAGTTGGTGAGATACTTTCTAGCAGAGTCTATGAGTGACAGGATAAGAGGCAACATTTTTAAACTGAAAGAGGTCTAGGTGGGATACCATGAAACACTTTGTTATGATGAGCGTGATGAGACATTTGAAAGGGTTTCCCAGAGAATTTGTGAACTCCCTATCTCTGGAAGAGTTCAAGGCCAGGTTTGATGGGCCTTTGAGCAGCCGGGTCTAGTGGAAGATGTCCCTGACCATGGCAGGGGGGTTGGAGCTGGACAATCTTTAAGGTCCCTTCCAGCCCAAACCATTGTGCGATTCTCTGAATCTATTAACAGATATAAATTCTGTCACAGTTTTGTTTATTGTTATAGTGGTCAAACAGGTTGTTTGTGTTTTTCACCAATCATTATTCCTCTTTACTCCAATATATCAATAGCTGTATTCAGCTTTTTAAAGCTTCTGTTTCAAGGTACTTCCTGGAGAAGCACAGGACACAAATTCCAAAGCTTTTGATTAGGAAACATCAGGGTAGAAATTCACATTGAAACAAGGCTAAAAATCTTTGCTTCCAGTCATCTCAGTGTTAAACTTTCATTTTCCATTACAGTCTTGCTCCGTAGTTGGAAAGAGTTTGTTGTTACAAGTAAAATTGTCCCATTCTTTCTCACTGGCAGAGCAAGCTGGTCAAACTACATCTTTCAAGACATACCAGCCAGGCAGTCAGAGTGAAAACCCTGTGCTGCAGTGAGAGATGTCACTTCTGAGGAACATCAGCCAAATAGAGAGGTCATGACAAAGAAAAAAATTGCCTATAAAATGTCCATTTTTTTCCCCAGAAAGTACATTTTCCAATGTAGAACAGAAGTTTCTAGCCAGCCCTAATCAATTCAAAAACCTAGACTGCTTTCTTGTCATAATCAGGAAAGCATTGGATGAAGTAGGAAGTTAGTCTCTTCCCATTCCTGCATGCATGTGGAAAACAGATCTTGGCTGGATTACTTGTATGTAAATGAGGCAGGAGCATGCAACCTGTGTTTTCTGGTACATTCCCCTGTGCAAAGGACACAGGAGCAGAAGAATTCTTTACTCTAGCTTCATCCCACCTCATGCAGCAACTAGGGGAGTTAGCCAGGCAGCAAAGATGAAATAAATGTCACCCTTAGGTAAGACAGTACTGTACCTCCAGGATGGTTGGTATATGGTGTCCTGTGTGTAAACTCAATTTACAACTCAGAATACTTTTTAAAACCAATTTTGGAAGGAAGCAATTTAAAGCTTGATCTGTATTTAAAGCTGTGCCAACAAAGCAATCCAGCTGTACTGAGATATTACCCAAGAAAGCCTCTTGAATGAAGTCAAGAAATCAGGTTATTTTATAGCCAGACACAGATAGAGTCAATGATTTATAGTAATTTACTCATGGTTCTACAGTCAGGATGCCACTATGGAAGGAAGAAAACAATAGAAAAATCCAAAACAAGTAGTACCCAATTAAAAAATGAATATATAATGCCTGTTGACCTGAAACGAACATTTAATTCACACTGGTGCAGTTTTTTAGTTGAGTAGGAACAGTAACAGATTCGGTTTTCCATCACAGGCTAGTCTATTCACGTTCCTACCCCATTGCAGCAACACCCAATTGCTTTCCAGTAGTGCATTAAGCAACACCTTCTTTGTTCTCTCTTCCTCTGCCCCAGGGGACACGTTTGTAAGATGATTTGCTTTGATAATTTGGATGCTTTTCTTTAATGTATATGTTGCAATGTATTTATGTCATAAAGGCAGGTTAAAGAACCTTGTTTACATTTGGATGATGATGTTTGCAATTGTGTTAGCTCCTGAGGGAATTAATTCCATAGTCTTGGATCAGGCTTTAAAAGTTTTTAACCACCTGCATTAAGGAGGCACTTTAAGGCCAAGGGGTAAATATTTTTTTCTTCATTTTTGTCATGTTTTTGCATCTTGAGTTTTAGCCCATCTTCTAGGTGACTGGTTTTGAAAGTGAGGTGTGTGGACTCAAGAGATGTTAAAGATAATCCACTGGGGTGCAACAAGAAAATGCATTCTGTACCATTAATATAGAAAATCATGCATTTCATCTTTAGCTTATCTTTCTTTAATTCTCATTTGTCTATGTTTTCTAATCTACATAGTATATCATGATGACATTAGATATATATGATTTATAAATTAAAAATGCAAATACATTTGGGATACATGCTCAAAAATTTTTTAATGTTAGGGGTACACTACCAAAACATTTTGAGACCACTGTTCTAGAGATCAGTTCCCTAATGATAGTGCATGCTAATAACATTGAGATCCCAAGTTTTGATCAGTAGTTCTAAGTCAGTGCAAAACCCCCACTAATATATCCGTCAAACATGCTTAAAAAACTGCTGCTGTTGTGGAGAGTTGCTACAACCTTCCTATACTACATGGATTTCCCTGATGCCAAGAAACCCCAACAGAAATAGCATGTAGCTGTGCTCTAACCAAGAGGTGTAAGAAATATGAAAATAAAGCACAACAGATCTGCCAACACAGGAGTCTCCTGGCCAGGAATGATTAAACATTGCTGCCTTCATGAGTTGCTTTTTGGGTACGAGCACAAGCCCCAGAATTCCTCCCAAACTGCAGACTGAACTGACTGTGGGTCTGTGCATTCGCATCAAGGAAACTGCAGTGGTCATGTAAATTCTTCAAAAGTAATTTCTCTGAGCACCTCTTCTGTCTTCCAGAGACTTCTGACTCAAGAGCTGACACCTTTATGTCGTATCCTTGAAAACACAATGGAGCTGCTGATAGGAGTGTTGATGTGGCTGGGTGACGTGTGCTAAACGCATTAGCATTAGCACCTGGTTTTCAAAATGTAGCCTCCCTAGATTAAATCAAATATTACAAAGGTGCTAACTGTAATTTTGAAAATCCACATGTACAGATGTGTCTGCAGGACTTTTTTTGAAGTAGCCACTTTGATTTAATCTCAGTAGTACTATACCTTCACCCATTCTCTGGCATAGAAAAACAATAAAATATTTTCCAATTTACTCACACCTTCCAGAAAAGCCTGAGGTAAGCCTGAAGTTTTCCTGACTAAACCAGGTTTTCACAAAACATCAGTTCACCCTTTAGCAATATTATAAAAATGAGGGGATGAGGGAGGGGAGGAGTTCCTAGTGAAAATAAGAGATGCCTTTCTGAAACAGCCATTTAGCAACAATGCTCCCCACAGGACATAAAGCTGTTAAGATGTAGTAGATTAGGACAAATGCTTGTCCATACCACAAAGAGGAGGGAAAAAAGGATGTTGACCAAGAACACTTCAGGGTGGCACCCAAGGTGCTGATGCTTCTGAGACACACTCTAGGTCCATGCCATAGTGAAGGGAACAGTGACTGATATTTAGGCAACTCTCTCCCAGGCCTTAAAGAGAGTGGCCAAGATATCAGTGGGTATTCCTACTACAATTCTGATTCAGATAGGGGAATGCATTAGGTGTAAGGTCATCAACACCGAATGTGGGAACCCCCTTGTAGCACTGTGTGTGAAGAGAAATGTTTTGGCACAGATCAGAGCTTTGATGGTTTGGCTTTGGGAAAATGTACATTAGGGAGAGGGATGGCGTGATGGCAGTGCAAATGCAGTCAGCCTTGCTGTGGAGTCCTTCCCTTGCTTGCACTATCTTGCTTTGGGAAAAACAACAAGAAAAGGGAGCATTAGCTCAGGGAATGGCTGGTGAAATGGGCAGGGGACCTTTCTAAGGACAAAATGGAGTGTCAGGGTCTCGAGCCCAGTCCCATCTTCCTGGGGGTTTGGCTGTCTGGGCTCAGGGCCAGCTCAGAAACACTGTGGGTGGTGACCTTGAGGAAAACTCTTACCAAAAGCAGAGCAGGGTGGCTTTGGCCAGGGCTGCTCCTCCTTCTCCTGGAACCTGCTTCAAAGTTGACTCACTTCACTTTTCTCTTCCCTTTAGTCCCTGCCTGTGTTAGGCTTCAGTGGCACTGCAGCCATGCCTGTGCATTGACTGCCAGACTGCCAGAGGAAAATATTTGCACACCTGTTTCTGGTATTGGCAACAGCAGAAATTGCAACATCCTATGAGGAGTTCGGCAGTAATAACATTTGGAAGTGCTAACCCTGTTCCTTACTGACCTGGCATTAGCATCTTTGTTGGCAGATTTCACTCAATTTTAGGAATTTTGGTTTAAACTTGATTTTATGAGTGATTAAAGTTATCCTATATACAATATTCTACGGAATCACTTTAATTCCCTCCAGCAAATACAGTTATAATTATGGCTGCTGTGCAGAATTGCAGGATTAACAAAGTGTGCCAACAATTAATTGGTTTGTGTAGTTTCTTTATTTCCTCCCAAGAAGGGAATCCACAAACATTGTCCTACAAGAAGGACATTTTAATAAGCAGAATTCTCAAGTTTCACTCCTGTTCAACACTGTGTAGACTAACTCCACCCAGCTGAGATTCTGCAGCCCATGACAACTGTTAATAACTGCTCGGTAATTAATATGAGGAAGGCTTAGTGGAGATTTATGCCTTCTGTTAACTTTGGTAACTTAGGATGGAGAGTACCATTGGCCCACTAGCAGACTTAAAAGCAGGAAAAATGTGTAAGATTATCCAGAAAAACAAGTTAGATAGCTGGATAAAAAGAGAGACATTGGATTACCCAAAGTCAGCAGTCAGAGGGTTAGGAGGAGGATGCAACCTGACTGCAGGGGCACTGATCAAAGTCACAGGGAAAATGCAGTTGTTTAAGTACCCAGAAGGACTTCATTCCCTTCCTGATTATAGTGTATCTTTGACAGCTCATTCACTGCCTGATAAAGCACATCCATCCAAGCTGCAGACTGAAAAATACAGGACTACGATGGAGGCCCACCAAAGAAACAAAAGACATGAAAGAACAAAAATGTACTATTTTTCCAGTCAGGCAAAGGTTGAAAACTAGATGCTTTCAGAACTGACCACTGTTCAAAACAGATACCTAACCCAGACAGACAAAAGTATCAGAAACCTGTGAATAAGAAAGAATAACAGATCTTAGGTATAAACATGTTAAATTACTTTAAAAGAGGTTGAAGATAAGGGGCAATGCCTTGCATTTGAGAAGCCTTAACTGGTCATAGTTGTAGCCATAGGAATAAAAAAAAAATCCCTTCATCATCTGAGCAGTTGGCCAAAATGAGTGAGCAAATTTCAACCTCCTGTAGCACACTTCAGATCAAGTCTTTGAGTTCTACTTCAGAAAAATATTAATTTTTTTTTTCAAAATCCTATGTTCTTTCTTCATGGAAGCACATGAAAACACATCTATCTAGAGGCAAACACATGTTCAAGTACTTCACTGGAAAAAAAATGCATTTAATCTGCAGGTGGCTACTGAAACAAATAGCAGTTCTGTCCTTGTGTAGAATAAAAAAAATAGAAAAAAAAGAAACAAAAAACCCAGTTAGGTGAAGCTACAACATTGAGATCAGACTAAGCAGAATTTTCTGAAAGAAGAGATAGTTAGTAGTCATAATAACAACAGTGGTAGATAAAGCACAATCTCTTCTGAAGGATGTTTAGAAACTCCAAGATGAAAATACAAGAAAACAGAATCTAAAAACATTAGGAAAAGACAGTGCGGGGGATCCATGAAGGAAGGGAAGCCACTATGCATCCCATGGGCCTTTCAGGCACGTGGATGATGCAGCTAGAGGAGAAGGGTCTACAACAGGAAGGACACACCTGGAAAGAGGGTGGTGACAACAGCTCTTCACAGCCAGGCAGACAAAACTCCTCTCAGAGGCCTGTGGGCAACTAGACCCTTCTAGGTTTAAGAGTAACAGGAAGATATTCACATGACCATGAGAAAATGTACAAGCTGGGAATGAAGGCTGGAGACCCTCACCAGATGTGAATTTCCCCCAGTAGTCTAAAACCAGTGTGACTCAGCTCCAGAACAGTGTCCCTCAGCCGAGGGGCAGCACTCCCACCCTGCATCCAGATGCTGCCTGTGCATCTGGCATCCTTGACAGGAGCAGCTCAGGTTTGGGATAAGGAAACGATGCATTTAATTTTTAAAGACTAATCATTAATATTCACCCATTAGACCTTCTGACATAGTTTGTTGAATAAGGTGGCTTCAACACCTCTGAATGCTTTCAAATTGTTTTGTATTGCCAGAGCAGTATAAAAGTACTTACTATGAGATATATTTAAGCCAGGAATGTGTAACAGAAAAGGCACAGACCTGTTTGGAAGAGCTACAATACCCCCAGTGCAGACAGGAGTAAGTCATGTGCTGGCGCTCAGCATGCAGACAGGTGTGCCGGCTGCTTGGTGACATTATCATTCTTCCAGTTGTTTCTTACTGCTCCTCTGCCGAGACTTTCCACCCCCGCAGCTCTGTTGGCAGAAAGAATTAAGTGAGCACTCCCTCGGGTGCTTCCAACAAGTCAGATGGATTAGTCAACAAAGAGGGTTTAAACCAACCTGCTCGCTTTGCCTGAAGCAAATTAAAGTGCTCTTAAACAAATCTTTTCACCGGCTGAGCGACGGGAGCAGTAACTGCAGTATTGGAGGGGAAGCATGTGGGTACAAATTGGAAAAACCTTCAAGTGGCACAGTTACATCTGGAACACAGTGTGTCCAGAACTTTGTAAGTAAGCACAGGCTGTAGCATCTTACACACAAAACACCTGACCACGTGTATATTTTATTCTTCAGCAAATACAAAGTTAATGCAATTTCACTGAAAATTCTTCCCCCATGGGCTAAGGTAAGGCACATTATCTGATATTCACTGTGTACTAAGAGCATGCAAGGGAACAGGTATCAGACAATGCATGGTGAGCTTTCATTCATAATACCTTTCTAACCTAAGGTCATGGCATGTCAGTGTGCAAAATTAAGTAATTGACCTGAAAAAGATTGTGATTTACTTTTCTAAATATCACTTACAAGGAAATTCCAAGAGGAATTATTGTACAAGCTCAATTTGAGTTCAATTTATCTCAGAAACAGCTGCCAATTTAGTCCAAACATTCTGCTGACTCTACCAGTGTGAGAGTTTCTGCTATTAGGAATTACACTTTCAAGTCTCCTCCAATTGTAATCTCAAAACAAGGATTGTGAAATGACCAGATATGCTTGTGCCAGGTCGGATAGCAATGAAAGTCCAGCATTTACAAGTCTTCCCAAAGTATTTAGTGCTGCCTAGGCAGCTGAACACCTGCCACCAAAATCTACTTTGGTATGTGTACTTTAGTGGCACCTGAGCACACAGCATAAGCAGAACCGCAGACTAAGGAGGGCACCAAGGTTTCAGAGTTCTTCCTCATTAGCTTCAATCATCGTATTCTCTTCCTGGTACTTGTTCTGTGAAGCAGCACTGTTCAAACTACAAAGTGACAGCTTATACTATTTATTTTATGCTGTGATCTATTTTCCCACTTCTGGGGTATCAGGAAAGATTTGCACTTGTTCCTGCCCTGGTAATAAGGCTCCAATTCCAATAAATTCAGTTTCCTGTGTGATCCCCACAGCAGAGAAATGCTTTTGCTTGAGAGGCAAGAATACCTTCTTTCCTATCAGTGAACTTACAGCTTTCAAAACCCCTCAATATGCAGGAGTGTGTATATACATATACATATACATATACATATACATATACATATACATATACATATACATATACATATACATATACATATACATATACATATACATAAACTTTCACATACCTAGGAATATATATTTCAATAACACAAGAATCATGTTAGTGAGGCTTGAAAGTTCCTTGAAAGAAATATTGAATCTTCCTTACTGAACATTCAATGCAGACATGTTCTCTAGGGATAGGACAGCAATCCATCAGTTTCAGAAGCTATCTTGGAAGAGTCAGCCTCATCATAAAAGTGTTTCTTAGGTCACAGCAGGAATATCAGGACAGAAATCATTCCAGTTATAACGTGCTATTAGTATCGGTATAATTTTGTTGAAAATGCCTATGATTGGTACACACTGGAATGGCATGTTGTTTCTCATGGCATAATCTATTTCTCACTCATTTATGGAAGAGTTATATCAGACTTTAAATACTCTCCTCAGCTGCAACAAAAGGAGACATTGGACATGTGTAACAAGCTCGCTGGTGGTCATGGTTGGGGGGCTTGGAACTATGTGACACTTAAGGTCCCTTTCAACAAAACCATTCCATGATTCTATGGATAACACACAGGCATCAATCATGCAAGTTTGAGAATTTAATCCTCAGAGTCTTGCACAACAGGTTTTATCATCTAAAAGCAAAAGATCCTACGCTTTTGTGGGGGAGCTTGCAATTTGTTCACTGAAAACCTAATTCAGCAGAATATACAAACACACATTTAAAAGCTTTGGTAGAAAGGGCTTTAAGTAGTATTAAATATTAAATACATTAGCAATTATATTCACCCAGGAAGGAGTTTTGCAAACCATTCTCCCCAGATATACATATAGCTGGAGTGATGATCAGGATTTTATATGATGCTCACTCTCTTTTCCCAGCATTATGACCATTTGTTTTTAAATATTGGACAAAACAAAAGTAAGTAGCAAGTAACGCCTTCCTAGACTGTGTCCCCTGCTCAAAATACTACCAGTAACTGGCAGCTGCATAATTAGATTTGGATTTTTCTAGATTTGGAGCAGAATGCCACACTGCAGTAGTGTATATAGCATTGATGTTTCAATTATTAATTCTGTTGTCTTGTGTGAGGCACTGGCTTTTCATTTGCAGGAAGCTGAATCAGTTTATGATGCTTTCCAACTGAACAGTGGAAGATTTCTACATCTTTCTGTAACAGAGGAGAAAGAAGCAGAAAGAACCAAAGGAGTATCAGAGACACAAGGTAAGGAAGCTCCAAGCTGTGTCTGGAGAATTAGATTTCAGACTGAATAAAACTGCATTTTCCATCTACAGGTCTAGGACAGTTAACCGCTAGAGATTTCTTACCTACACTGTCCCATCAAAGAGTGGAAAAGCAAAGATATCTTGGCAGTTGTCCAAATGTCTGAACTTTGGCAGTAAACAGTACTGACTCTCAAGAGACCATGGGTGAAAAAGGTATGTTAAAAAATTACTAGGAGGTGTACATCAATGGTTATTTTTTAATTATGACCCTCAGTAACATGTGGGTTTGACAGGGAAGCTGAAAAGTTGAAGAAGAAATGACAGTGTTTTTACAAAATAAATGCATTTTTGCTACAGCATCTAAGGATGCTTTTTGAAATATTCTGTCCTGCTATGAACACAGTAGAAAACTGCACTTGCAACAAAGCAGTCTGAAATTGAGAATTTCTGCCGTGATTAAGTGGTTTGCAAATTTTTGCAAATCACTCAGCAACAAAAAAAGTGTCATGCAAAAGTTAAGATTACCTAGGGAGACCTGTGTCTGTGAAGGCACTCAGTGAAATGGAATTAATAAATAGAACAATGCAATCTCGATTCTAGGGTGACAGAGCCATTATAGAACAATTAAATTAACAACAATGATTCAGTTCTGTTCCCTTTTCTGAGAGCACTGCACAGCAGCGGAATCTCTCATAGTGAGCTGGCTACAAAGGCACGATGAGACCATTTTGGAGGAGCTATTGCAAAAGGTCAACACTGGGAGAGTCTCAGAGGGTGTCCCTGAGAAACTTACTGTAACTCTAAGGTTGGCCCTGCTTTGAACTGAGTGAACTCCAGAGGCTTCCTCCAATCTAAATAATTTTATGATTCTGTATCGATTTGTTACTAGAGATTACCTGCTGCAATAAAGTAACACCTTCTTGCACTTCAGAACAGAAGCCCTGCCTCTCGTTATCCTACCGTTCCTCCTATGGATTTGGCAGCTCGTTCCTGGATGCCCACAGGGTAGGTTTTTAACAGACTAGTCCAGGGTGCACTCAATGTTCCCGGAGATTGCAAGCAGTCTGCTCTGTAAATGTGAATCCCAGCAGGGATTCTTCCTGCAAACCCTCTGTATACACTCACCGCAACCTGCACTGATTTAAACACATAGTAAGAAAGAATCTACACCACGAAGTATTTCCTTAAAAACAATATAAAATGGGTAAGAAATTCTAATATAGGTAAGGGCTGAGTTAGCTGACAAATGCCGACAGGTAAGAATCAAGTACCACAGGAATGTAAAATTATGGATACATCACAAAACTTACAACTTCATGAAGAACAGGTCTGTTTTGTGTTGTGTGGAGGCTGTATCATGGGAACTCTTTGCTTCAATGGATCCAGACCTGAATCATTACCTCCACCCTGTGCCCCAGTGAAGCACAGCAAATTTAAAAATTGTTTTATCTTCCATCATTCCTCTGTCCCCTTTCCTAGATTTAGACCATTTTTGCTCCTCTCCTGGAAATCTGATTCTGCCTTTTACAGTTTCTCTGTTTCTCTACAACTGACTCTCCTTCCCCCCCCCCCCTAGAATTTTAGAAAGATTTTCTTAATTTTCCCAGAATATAAATTAATTTTCTACCAAATATCTCCTTTTCCCAAGTAATCCTTTGGAAGGAGGAAATAATTCTTGTTTACAGAATTTTTACAGTATTCTTGCAAAGTCTTCTAAAAAGCTTAAGGTCAGCTGTCCCAGACCCCCGTCTATTTCCAGGCCAAGACACAGGAAGGTGTATTTTTTTACTACTGAATGTTCGTACGAGCATTACATGACACGGACAACACGGTACTTCTTCAGCTGGAAGACTCCAGCACCTTCCCTCTCTAAGATATTTTGTTATCTGTAGCACTGAATCTGACTAAATATTCTTCATAGTGGGTGGATGGGCTGTGGTTGCCGCGGAGTGTCTGCGCAGCACCAAGGCCTTTTCTGTTTCTTAGTCTCTTGCCCCATTGAACAGCCTGGGGGTGCCAAATAGCTGGGGAGGTGACAACTAAACCAAGGACAGCAGTACTCCATGCTGCAGAACATCGTGCTCCCGGGCAGAGCACAGAGGAGTGTGTTCAGGGAAATAACATCTTTCTCTGGGGAACTGGCTGGCCGTCTTCTCAGGAACCGGCATACCCCCGGGGAGTGGACAGTGACTGTCTGAGCACTGTTTTTTTTTTTTTTTTAATTCTGGTTTCCTTCTCTCTCACTTTTTCATATACTGAGCTATTCTGTAACTTGACCTGCAAGTTTCGTTGCTTTTCCTTTTCTCTTTCCCCCCCACACTGAGCCTGGGGGAGAAGTGAGCAAGCAGTCTTGTAGTGAACAGGTTGCCCAGAGAGATCGTGGAGTCTCCCTGTTATTCAAGAACTGGCTGGAAGCAGTCCTGAGCCACGTGCTGTAGGCTGACCCTGCTTGAGCGAGGAGGTTGGACCAGATGACCCACCGAGGTCGCTCCCACAACTTTTCCCACTCTATGGCTCTGTGCAGCCGCGGGGGGTCAGCGCAGCGCACCCGCCCGGGGTCCTCCCGCCCGGGCCC